>JBBMEF010058655.1:0-11868 GCA_037832685.1 Sicyos baderoa | reverse complement strand
GCTATATTTGCAATATTTTTAAAAAGTTGCTATAATTCTAATGCAGAGTAGAAAAATTGCTATACAGCGCAAATTCCCAAATATATACCACATTTTAAATTGGTATCAATCAAAGAAAGTTTTTTCTTTTTTTGATTAAAAATTAAATATTTTCTCTAGCTTCGATGAAAATAAATACGATTTTTTTAGTATAAATTAGAAGAAAAAATCACAAATCTTATTTAAAAAGGATTGTAGTGCTAAACTGATATCATCAAATAATAAAATGATTATTCATCCTTTTGATAAATAAATAAATTAGTTAATTGATTATTTTATAATACTATAAATTAAAATAATGAACATATTATTTACTTTTGATTTTAATAAATGATATTTTAATTTATTTTAAGTAATAAAAGATATTTTATTTTCATATAAATTATAAAGTATATGATTCTCAAAAAAAATAAATATAAAGTATATGTAATCATGACGAGCCACGCTTTTTAGTACATAATACATATGGCAGCCATGTTTATGATTGCTTGTTTATAAAATAATGCTTTTGAAATTATCAAATCATTGCAACTTTACAAAATCTTAGTTATATATAGTTATTAGTTATGGACCAAATCAAATATGGTGTGTTTGACAATGCAGCCATTATTTTCCAACTTTGACCATGTAAAACCAAGGTAAATTTATGCATAACATAATATTTTATTTATTATTTTCCAACTTGGGGAAGAGAAATTCGAATTTTAACTTCATAGTCACCAAGTCATACAAGATACAAATAAATATCGATTTTCGAGATCAAACTTGTGACGTCGATGTTGAACTGGTTTACAATCAAATAATAAAATTAATGTGTCACTGACCCATTTGATTAAATGGATTTTATTTTTTTGCAAGAAAAATAATTTCCACATACATTAAAAAAATGCAAAAATTAATGTATACTCCTCAATTTTATAGAAACAAATATAATTGGTTTCGATCACACTTGGGCAAAGACGACTGAATTTGGAAGCAGAACATGAACCTATTTCCGCTATTCCGGGTTCTTATTGAGCGTAGCAAAATCAAGGTTTATGATAAAGCCAGGGAAGTTATATATAATAGATCTTAGTACCTCTCTTTCAACTAAGGTAGGTAGTAGAGGTGCAATAAAAATGTTTTTTTAACATAAACTAGTTTGGTTGTTGGTTCTATTTGTAGAAAATGGAAACTTATTGGTTAGGTTGAATTTTTATTTAAAAAATAATAGAATATAATGGAAAGTATAAATAACATCTAAAGAAATTAAAAAAAAAAAAAATAATAAAAACAACCAACAATAAAAACTAGGGAATTTACGCTGTATAGCAAATTTTCTACTCTATATTAGAATTATAGCAACTTTTTAAAAATATTGCAAATATAGCAACTTTTTTTTTATAGATTCTATCAAACACTATTGATGGAGTCTATCAGACACTATTGATGAAGTCTATCAAACACTATTAATGGAGTCTATTGATGGAGGAGTCTATCAGACACTATTGATGGAGTCTATAAATCTGATTTTGCTATATTTACAAATATTTTCAAAAAGTTGCTATTTATTCAATTATTTTGCCTTATTGTAATACATGCAAATTTCCCCCGCATGTAAAGTCTTATAAACACTTCCAATCATAACCTTCAAATTAAGAAGTCCGGTAAAAAAAAAAAAAAGTAGATATTAAATTTTAATAACCCTTGAAAATGTTAATAGTAATAATGATTTTTTATTTAAGAGAAATTTAGCAGAGAATGTTGATAGAAACTAATTTCTCAAAAAATGGTAGTGACTAAATTTAAGAAATGTAAAAATGTAATGACTACATTTATACATTGAAGACTACGAACAAATTCTAAAAAACTAGATTAGAATGATACTTTAACCTAAGTAATATTAGAATTTAATATCTATACTTAATTATTGTAATATCAAACCTTGTGGTTAACTGTATTGACTTAATTTGCCTTCAAAACCTTAGACCCCGTTTGATAATCAATTGGCTTCTTGTTTTTGGTTTTTCAAATTTAAGCATATTCTCTCTCAAATTTCATACAATGTGCTCCATCATTTCTACCATTTATCCATATTTCTTTAAGAAAGTAGGAGAATACTAACCAATTTTTAAAAACAAAAATAAATTTTGGGAAGCTACTTTTTTTTTTTTTTTTTAAAAAAAGTTTGTTGGTATTTTTTCTTACTTTCTTAAGGAAAGATGTATACATGGTAGAAATGATGAAACAAATTGTAGAAAATTTGAAAGAAAATGGGCTTAAATTTGAAAAACCAAAAACAAGAAAGCAAATGATTATCAAATAGGGCCTTAATAATTAGTAAAATTTACATATTTATGGTAATATCAATTTTCATGTTCTTGTTTGATTTTCTTTTGAATTTTCTATTTTCAATACTATATTAACATTTTATGAATGTCCCACAATTCAAATGTATAATTTATCTTTTGTGAATGTCCCACAATGCAAGTGCATAAATATTATATTTTCCAAATGTCCCACAAACTTTAGTATTTTCAATCATTTGAAAACTCTGTATTAACAACAATGTTATTCTTTGAATCTTTTAAAGTATTTTTATTATATTATAAAAAGAATTTTAAAACTAAAAAAAGATATGGATAAAGCATATTTGTAGGGCAGAGGTCAGCGTTTGACAGCACAACTGCCGGCCGATGTTTGGCTGCGAATATTTGTTTTCATTTTCTTTCATAGTTTCAGTTTGAAATATAAACATTTTTCAAAATGCAATCCTCAAAACCCGTTTTTAAATTTAAGCTAAATTATAAATTTCATATTATCATTTGAAAAAAAAAAGGTTAGAATTAAACCAAATTGTCGAATTAATAATCAATCGACATGCATGAAGCAGTACTTATGATTTTATATCAACATAAGTAATGTATATAAAAAATCATAAATTTGGTATCTTTCGCTCCCAATTATTATAGAAATAAAAACAAATACTTATAATCTTATGAATTTGAATTTAGAGCTTCTTATATGTTGTGTACTAAAAAATAGAATTTATTTTCTATAGTTTAAAAATTAAAATTTAAAATCCAAATAGTAGTATTTTTATTTTTTCTAATTTTACGAGTATATGGAGGTATTTAATTTTTTATTTTATTTGCACATAAATAATTTTTTCAAAATGATGTATACTATTAGTATTTTTAGCTTTTATCAAATTGCATAAATTTGATTTTCTATTAGGAAGTATTATTTGCTACTTATACCCTTTGTTTTAATAGTTTGGGCTTTTGTAGTTAGCCCATATCTAAAGCCCAAGTAAGATTAAAGACTTTCACATATTGTTGGTTTTTTTTCTTCTGAAATGATACTTTATCTCTATACATGGGTGTGTTTGGGTACCTGTTTATATAAATGATTGAGTTGGTTATAATAACCTAACTCATGTTTGTCCCACTATTTATTATAGTCGGTGATTATCTAAACTTGCATGTCCGTTTATCTAAACCTTACCTATATTATTTTATTATAATAACGAGTCTTTCAAACACCGTTTATCATAATTCATGTTATAATAACTTGGCCCTCAAATAAACCCACCACCATTTATTAAACTTGTAATCTATTGATTACTAAATTATAATGTCGAATGATACCGGTAAAAGTTTACTTTTGTTGCTAAATTTTAACTTTAGTGAAATTATATGAAATAAATTATAAGTTTCTTTATATTCTAGTGTAGAAACCAAATTTATAATTTATACTCTATTTTTCTCCACGTTGTTGATTCTTTTGTTCATTTTAATCGATGATTTTAAAAAATACTATTTTATTTTATAATCAAGAGTTTTGCTCTCTTATATTTTGATCACTACTAATTCATTTTTAAGACGTGACACTAAATACATCGAAATATTTTTTATATTAAATTCAATAGAGACTTTGAACTCGGAACTTTGAAAGGAAGTACCCTTGAAGTCTAGGTTGACCGAGTGCTGCCCTTTGGACAAGACTTTCAAAAAATATAGTTGAGTTATGCACTTAGGAAAACTGATTTGTAGAGTCCATGGGTGCAAAAAATCCTACTCCTATGAGAACTTTTTATTACAAGATTTTATATTCATAGAAGTTTATTTAGTTTATTTGTTTTGCTAAAATTGTGAAGAAATAAAGGATTAAATTTCCAAAACGACTACTTTTTTTAAGGTAAATGGATAAATAAAACATTTCAAAAGTATAAAAAAATAAAAGTTAAAAAATAATATCAATTGTATAATTAACTCGTATACATGTCATGAGTAAAATTGAAATAATAAAAAACGAAAAACAATCATACTTTTTTTTAGTACACATCGAGGGGGAGAGGGAGAACAAATAATATATTGAATAGGATTAAGTTAAGACACGCAATGACTTGCCCAAAGTCAAGACACGGTCAACTTGTTTACCCAACATACATCTCTCAGGTGGCGGCTCCATGACTGACCGATAGACGTCCAACAACATTTATTGTGTCCTTAGCGATTTAAGACATGCACTTGTATTGATTGTAATTCGTTTTTATCTTCTCAAGGAGATGAGTTTATAGTCGGTTGTGGCTTTGATATAAATGAGGTTGAAAGTTGTTGAGGAAAATTAATGAGAATCAAAAACACAAAGTGGTGTGTTTATAAAGTTTTTCTCAAACCATCGTTCACCTTCAGAAACTGATTTGGTAGCAGAGCTTAACCATGACCAACGTCGATCAATCTTCTTCTTCACAAACGACGGAGCAGCAAGCGTCTCGGTATCCTCCGATCAGTCGTCATGTAGTGAACCTAGAACCACACTCAGTGGATTTTTGCAAAGCAGACAGATCGGTTAGAGTCATGTCTGGTGGAGTCTCGGTTGGTGCTCCAAGCTTTGCGCAGCTGCTTAATCAGTCCACCCATATCAAGATGGATAGGGCCAACTTTAGGATTTGGCGAAACATGGTAATGCCAATACTGAGAGGTTTGAATCTTGAGGGACATCTTACTGGACAGAGTATGGCTCCCGATAAGGTAATAAAAATATCTCCCTGCCCTGACGAACCCAAAGGTTTGACAATGCATGATCAGGAGTATGATATCTAGATGTAAGCTGATCAGTTATTAGTCGGAAGGTTGTATAACCAGATGTTGATGGAAGTGGCCATTCAAATACCGACATGTGGGTCAACAATAGAGCTATGGAACATGTTGCAAGAGTTCTATGGTTGTCAAGCTTCTGCACAAACAGACTATCTGAAGAGAAAGTTGCAATCAACCAGGAAATGAAGTATGAAAATGACAGAATACCTGAGTATCATGAAAGGGTATGCAGAGAAACTGTTCCTTGCTGGATCTCCTGTTGAAGATAAGGATCTCATTTCTTACGTGCTTGCTGGACTTGATGAAGAAAACACACCATTGGTTGTGGTGATCCTGAACTCTCCAATACTCATGTCATGGATTGTTGTTCAAAACCAACTCCTGACCTTTGAAAACCATCAAGAATATTTGCAAACTTTGAGAGCACCTGCTGCTACCATCAACTCTCCTGCGACCTTGTATGCTTCTTCATCCAATGGATCCAAAAATCTCGATTCTTATCAGTAGAAGAAGTATAGCAACAAGGGCTCATTCCGATGTGGTCGAGGCTGAGGCCGTGGGAAATGGCATGGAGGAAATAAACCTTCATGTTCTCATTGTGGAAAGGTTGGGCACATCAAACCCCAATACTACTACAAAAATGATATCATTCATATCTAGGATGAAATTGGTCATCATGTCAAATATCTGAGTTCTTTAAGTCACAACAACCAACATGGTAGAGGGTCCTACAAAAATACCAATTGAGCTTCAACATCTGCAATGATTGCTAAACTTGAACATGTTCAAGACAGTGGATGATATTTGGATAGTGGAGCGAGCAACCATTTGACGGGGGACTTTGAAAATCTGTCACCAGCATCTGAATTCAGGTAAGGATAAGGTAATTGTTGGCAATTAACATCAAATTCCTATTAAACATGTTGGATGTTCATCCATTCCTTTAAAAAATAGAAAACTCATGCTAAATGACCTTTTACATGTTCCTGATATTAGCAAGAACTTGATAAGTATTTTTAGATTGACTACATATAACTCAGTAATTGTTGAGTTTCATGATTCTTTTTGTTCTATAAAGGACAAGATCATAGAGAATGAGCTACTGAAATGAAGTATTAGAGACGGACTATATCGACTACCAGCTTTTGGAGCCCGGTAAGGTTATACTCAGCGATTTCAAGATTTGCATCCAAAAGGGCCAAACAAGCGTCTATCTAGTTTTGTGGTTGTTGTATCTGATATTAAACAGTCAAAGTATGTAGTAATGGCGGCGTCTTGTAGTCATGTTGCCTTAATATGTACAAAGGATGTTTGGCACAATAGATTAGGTCATCCATCTGCACGCATTTTATCTAAAATTTTCAATTCCTGTACTACTACTTCTAATATCAATGGAACTCTATCTTTTTGCGAAGCTTGTCAGTATGGTAAATCACATAAACTTCCCTTTGTTGTCTCGATCTTCTCGTGCTAATGAACCCCTAGCCTTAATTCACACTGATTTATGGGGGTCAGCCCCTATTGAAGCAAACAACGGTTGTAAATATTATGTCAACTTTGTAGATGATCATAATAGGTTGTTGGAATTTCTATTTAGGAATGTATTTATTAATTATAGAATAGAATAGTTGGTAGAATATTTCTCTTAATTGTATTCCTTGTGGATTCTATTCTATATTGATTGTTTCCATATTTGTAATGTTTCCATACATGTAAGAGGTCTTTCTCCTATATAAGAAGACCTAGAATGTACATATTGAATATAGCAATATGATATATTTGCTCTCAAATTAAGATGGTATCAGAGCCTACTTTTTCATAAAAGAAAATTCTGATTATTTTTTAACCCTAGCGGTTGCTACTACACTCGTCGTCGCCACCCTTCACTAGCCACCGTTGTGCAAAACACCATTTAGTGTGCCTTTATTTGATCTCCACAAAAAAAACTCATTTCAAATCTGATTTTGCTTTTGCCACTCAATCTCTCCACCTCAAGTATTGTGGGTAGTCATCTCACAGATGTCACCTAAATATTTTAAGACTTCGTAGTTGTCACAGACTTAATTTCACAAATATTTTACACACATTTCACCTCAGGCTTGTGTGGATCTACAACGTGGGTTGAAGGAAAGAAAAGGGTTTTTTTGTTTCATGGGTTTGGTAAAATCAGTTCTGTAACACCCATTTCAGTCAGACTAGTTCAGTTCGGCCATTCAATTCGGTTTGTATTCACTCCATTATTCAATTTCTTTTGTTCAATTTATCTAGTATGGAACAAACTCATCAACACTTTAAACGACTATCAACCAATTTACCTACTAATAATTTATGTGTATCGTTGGAGCATAGAAGTATTTATCCTATTGCTCTTTCTTGTACTAATTTATCTCCATGAATTATAGATTCTGGAGCCTCTAATCATATGACTAACAACTCTCATTTATTCCATTCATACTTTCCTTCATATTCTAGTGAAAAAATTTGAATTGCACATGGTAGCTTTTCTTCTATTGCTTGGAAAGGAACTATTAAATTGAGTGAAAATTATTTTTACCCTCTGTCCTTCATGTTCCGAAATTGACCTGTAATCTTTTATCTGTCAGTTAGCTTTCTCGAGATTCTAATTGTCGTGTTGTATTCTTTGAATCTCACTGTATTTTTCAAGATAAAAAATCAGAGAGGATGATTGGAAGTGCTAGGATGTTTGATGATCTCTACTACTTTGATGAAGGTTCTTTTAACAATAAAATAACTAAGGGTCTAAGTAGCATTAGTTCTCTCCCGGTTAAAGAACAAATCATGCTTCGGCATCGTAGGTTAGGACATCCTAATTTTTTTTTATCTTAAGCACGTATTTCCAAATTTATTTAAGGGAATAAATTGTACTTCAATTGATTGCAAAAGTTGCATTTTAGCAAAAAATCATCGTTCAACATATTTACCAAAACCTTACAAAGCTTCCAAACTTTTTTATCTAATACACAGTGATGTTTGGGATTATGGGTGATTTCGGTTCGTTTTTTGTCGGATTTATACCAATCCGACAACCGAACCGGTATCTTCGGTTTTTAAAAAATCGATCCGATCCAATGTCCAATGAAGCATAGAATCATTGGATCGGTTTTTAATTGGTTCGGTTTTCAATAGACCCGATCTAATGTCCAATAAAGTACAATGTCCAATAAAGGAAAATGGCATTGGTTGAAGTGGACTTTTGAGACATATAAATACAAAGACAGTCAAATGTGATTTTTAAAGAGATAATCCTAATTCTAATGCCATCTATGAATTTTTTAGATCAAAAAAATACCTCTTATCTAATTTTAATTCTCATTCTCAGCAAGGAGGAAGCTTAGTTTTACAAGCTATTCAATATGAACTAATCAGATGTGTATCATTAAAATACCTCTCTTTAAAAAAATATATTAAAATACCTCTAATCTCACCATTAAATTAAAAATTGAATGACATATAAACAAAATAAAACTCCTGTAAAAGTCAAGTTCAAAATAATAAAGGGCTCAGTGAAAAATGTCATTCACAAATAATCATCAAACTAACTCCAACATAATCAAAATGGATGCAAATAGATCTCAAATTGAACCGATTAATCAAATGGGTTTCATTAGTTTGACTATTAAAAACAAAATAGAGATGAAAAAAAAACCAACAATCAAATTTGACGAACCGTAACAAAACAAGAAATCCATATCCCAAAATCAAATAAGCCAATAGATTAGAGTCTATTGATTGAAAAGTCAAATCCCCAAAGTGAAACCCAAATCCAATTTCCTTGACTATTTGCAAAGAAAATGAGCTTATCCCACCGTTAATGGAGGAGTTTAAGAAAATAAAGAGAAATAGCTAGAGAACAGTACCGGCGACCCAACTATTACCTAATCGAATAGATTGAAGGAAAACGACGCTGGAGAACGGAGAGAAAAAAGTTGAAAAGGATCGCGGGAGAGTGGAGAGAAAAGAAACCGAACCGTCAAGACGTTGGAGAAGGGATAAGCTCCACGTTTCCCTTCATTTCCACTTTATAACCATATCTCCATAGCCGTAAATATTTAGGAAATGAAGCTCGCGAATTAGGAAGGATTGAGAAGAAAGGAAACGGTAGAAAGTTGAGAAGAGAAACGGCGCTGGAGAGTGGAGAGAAAAAGACGCGTGAAAAGAAGAAGATATGAGTTAAGGTTTTGTTTTTTTTTAATATTTATAATATTGGTTCGGTTCGGTTCCTTTTCGGTTTTTTTAAATGAAACCGAACCGAACCGAAAAAGTTCGGTTTACTGCTATTTAAAACTGATGGGTCCACTACTCTTCTGAAAAACCGAACCGATCCATTGGATCGGTTCGGTTCACTCGGTTTTCGGTTTTTCTTTTCACCCCTATTTGGGATGCTTCTAAAATTAGGACTCATAGTGGAAAACGATGGTTTGTTACATTCATTGACGACCATACTCGTCTTTCTTAGGTTTATTTAATACAAAAAAAAATTGAGGTGAAAGATATTTTTAAAATATATACTATGAATGAAACCCAATTTCAGACCAAAATTTGCATTTTATACTCTGATAATGGAACTGAGTATTTTAATGAATTTTTGGGTAATTTTTTAAAAAGAAAAGGTATTATTCATCATTCTACTTATCGAGATACTCCTCAACCAAATGGGATTGCTGAAAGAAAAAATAGGCATTTACTCGAAGTTGCTCGTGCAATAATGTTTTCCATGAATGTTCCAAAATATTTATGGGGTGAAGCAATTCTTACAGCTACTTACCTTATAAATAGGATGCCTAGTAAGATTTTGAATTTTAAAACTCCCATTGAGTGTTTTAAAACTAATTTCCAACGTCTCGCATATACTCTGATTTACCTCTAAAATTTTTTGGGTGTACCACTTATGTTCACATCCCTAATCATTTTCGTTACTCTTCTACTAAAAAATGTTATAAATGTTTTGATCCTCTAACCAAAAAAATATTTGTCAGCATGGATGTGTCTTTTCTTGAAAATCAGCCTTACTTTACCCCTAGCTTTCTTCAGGGGGAGTAACAAGTATTGAAAGAGAACTTTTGAGATACTTCTATCCCACTCCCTAGTCTTTTATGTTCTGTTGTTACTAGTCATTCTATGCCAAGTGTAGAAACTTCTCAATCAGGGGGAGAAATACTACAAAATGATCTTATCGATCAAGTTCTTGAGATACAGTTTTATACTCGAAGAAAATTCAATCAGAGGAACCAAGACCAGATAATTGATCCTGCACAATTACAATCTGAGACTCTAATGGATGAAACTGCAAAACTTGGTAATCCTTCTTCCATTCATATTTCGTCAATTGAACATCCTTCTACTTCTTCAACTATTCAAAACACTGTGTCTGTTGTATATGATCTTGATGTTCCCATAACCATTAGGAAAGGTACTAGAAGTTGTACGAAATATCCTATTGCAAATTACATGTCATATCAAAACTTGTCAAATAATCATAGAGCCTTCACATCTAGGATTAATAATTTATTTGTTCCAAGAAATATATATGAAGCATTAGAAGATAAAAATTGAAAAGTAGCCTTTATTGATGAGATGAATGCTCTAAAAGAAAATGGGACATGGGAAATTGTGGAATTGCCAAGAGATAAGAAGCCAGTGGATTGTAAATGGGTTTTACAATTAAATGTAACGCAGATGGAAGTGTTGAGATATACAAGGCTAGACTGGTAGCTAAAGGCTTTACTAAGACATATGGAATTGACTATCAAGAAACCTTTGCTCTTGTTGCTAAAATTAACTCTATTAGAGTTCTTTTGTCACTTGCAGCTAATTTAGATTGGCCACTTTATCAACTTGATGTGAAAAATGTTTTCTTGAATGGCTATCTTGAGGAGGAAGTTTATATAAACTTGCCACCAAGTTTTAAAAAAGAACTTGGATATAATAGAACTTGCAAATTAAAGAAGTCTATTTACAGTCTAAAACAATCTCCTAGAGCATGGTTTGAACGGTTTGGAAAAGTTGTATCTAGTTATGGATTTCTTCAAATTCAAGCAGAGCATACTATGTTCTATAAACATTGTGAGAATAAAAATGTCGCAATTCTGATTGTCTATGTAGATGATATTATACTCGCAGGTGATAATGACATTGGTCTAGCTGATCTAAAAAAGAATCTTGCAAGAGAATTTCAAATCAAGGATTTGAGACCGCTGAAGTATTTTCTGGGAAAGGAGTTTGCAAGATCGAAGAACGGTATTTTCATAAATCAAAGAAAATATGTCCTTGATTGTAAAAACCCGACCCAAATAGGGTTATAAACTAAGTCTTTACTACATGCATGACTTAAAAGCGGATAAATTCAAGTCTATGGAAGTCTAAAAACAAGCTCGATTTAAACTAAACATTTACTAAAGTCATTTCTGGCCAGATATTAAACAATTTAAATACTTCGTTTATATTTCGAAAGCAAAAGAGCTTGCAGTCTACAATAGTCATAAAATTCTGAGGGCTCTAAGCCCTAACTACATGTTGTGTAAAACTTAAAATATTGTTCTTAACTTTAAAGGAAAACTCAGAGTTCTATGTTCAAACAACAACTAAAATCCCATGATCACTTTCTCGCCTCCAGTCATCAGCGCCGCTCATTCTGGTTACCTGTAGAACCACAATTATAATAAGGGTGAGCAACCTAAGTTACTCAGTAAGAATCTCCTATCGGGGTACAGAGCGTTAACTACCA
>JBBMEF010058624.1:0-11870 GCA_037832685.1 Sicyos baderoa | reverse complement strand
GCAAAATGGTTTTGTTTTTGACTAAGGAGTTAGTGGATTTAATATAGGAGTTTTATTTGTAATTGAATGCCAAAATAATTACAAAGTTATGGCAATAGAAGCTTGGTGAACAAGTTGTAATAAGCTATAAATAGATGATCTATTCCATTGTGGAAGATAGAGCCCCAGCGAACGAGGGGCTCGTCGGCGAGAAGGCAATAGTGATGGATGCAAAGAAAGATATTTTGAGGGACAGAGGAAGGGTTTACTATGAAAATTTGGCAAAAAGTCAATGGAAAGGGAAGGTTGACTTTTTTGAAACGGAAGGTGAGGATCATGCTTTTCATCTCTTGGATCCAACTTGTGAAAAAGCTAAGTGCCTTGTTCAATGTCTGGCTTTGTTTGTTAATGGAGGTTGAGACTTCTAAATCAATAATGGAGCTACTTTGGGAATTATGTGAGATAAATTTGGGTTGTTTTGACCTTCTTTGGTGGTGTTTCGGTTTCTCATTTCTTCATTCTTGTTTCTTAATTTTTTAAAATGAAAAATAAGAATATATTTGATAATTGTTTTCGTTTATTATTTTTTAAGAAATGGAAACAAAATTTTTGTAATGATGACTTTTTTGTTTTTTGATTATTTTTTTGTTTTTTATTTTAAAAACAAGTAATATATTTATCAAAATGATCTATCATAAATTATAAATATTTGATTTTTTTTTTTTTTTAAAAAAAAAAGTTAAATAGCAAATTTGATATGATACTTTATTATTTGAGTCATTCGAGTGAAATAATGTCAACTCAAATCAAGTAAATTATATTAATTCGAGTTTAATGTGGTAGTTAAATATCACACAGTAAAGTCGAATATATATTTTGGTGAGCAAATTTTACTCATTACTAATAAAAAAAAAATTGCTTAAGCTGGGATTCGAACTCATCACGTTGAAAACATAAGTCTTAGAAAAATATTGCTTGATCATTAAACCGGGCAAAGTACTAAAATCTAAACATTTTGGACCAAATATTAAAAAAATAACACAACAAAGTCTATTAAGTTTTAATTGTAGGTTTGAAATTTCAAAATAAGTCTCAATAAAGATAATTGAATGTTCATGATGCAGACCGGTGCAATGATTAATCAACGAGAGGCCTTCAATGTAGTCTAGAAATTTTTGAAAAATAGAAAGAAATTAATCGAAGCAATTTTTTTTTTTTTTTAGTATAAATTGGACAAGGGATTACAAATACCGATTCAAGGGATCGAATCCGTGACGCTGGTGTTGAAATGGGGACAAATTAGGAAGGGGGGCTCATTTTGAAACTAGGTCTTTACGTCTTTGGGAAAGACGCACACAAGAAAAAAAATGTGGGTTGTCTTTCTGAAAGACGCAACCAATGGTCAAACGATTCAACGCCACCTGGCCGTTAAATTTTAACCGTAACTTGGGTCGCGAAATTGAATCTTAACAAAAAATTGTATTTAATTAGCCAACATAATCTTAACAAACCCTCCAAATTCTCAAATCCATTATATATGTTTTTTCAATAAATTTATATTTATAATATTTACATAATTTTTAAAGATTTGTATTATTAGATATACATTTTATAAATATCCTTAAATAAAATATATTTTTTAAAAAAATTAAAGATATATATAATAAAATATTTTTTAAATTATTAATCTTTTAATATTAAATTTTAGTTAAGATTTATTATTAGGTGCTATTTCAATACAGTATAGTGTTCAATCTTGAGAATCTCATGTATAAAATTTTAGGAAACTTAAAATAAAATAAAGTGCAAACAAAAAAAAGTTATAGGGCTCGCGTCTGATTAGCTAGTTGGTGAGGCAATAGCTTACCAAGGCGATGATCAGTAGCTGGTCCTAGAGGATGATCAGCCACACTGGGACTGAGACAGCCATTGTTGTTCATATCACTAATAAAAGAGTAAAAGGAGAGGTATTGAGATTCAAGAGTGAAAAGGAGCAAGCGCTGCAAAAGTCCTGCTGGCTTCTGCCTGGGTGCCTTCACTCGCTGACAAGTGAAGCACTTGCTAACGAACTCCGCTATTTCTCTTTTCATATTGCTCCACCAAAACCACTGTTTCAAGTCCTGATACGGCAGTGGAATCGGCCGATAAAAGAAACCTTTGCGTTGCGCTGGCTGGGAATCACAAGTGGCATAGAGATCAGCCGGAGTACGATGATGTTGTTACGACAGGTGGAGTGGCACAAGATCTGCCTCTTGGCTTATGTCGAGATATTGATTCCTTCACACAACAATTTGCTTCTCGTATCGACGAATTAGAAGAGATGTCAACCGGCAACCGTATCTGGAAATAACGATTAGGTACATAAGGAATCACATCATCACCTCCTTCTTGCTTCTTCGCGGACTTATTTTGTCTCGGCTAAGGATCAAAGACCACTGATGCAGTCTAGAATAACTAAAAAAGCCTCATGGCCAATGGGAGTCTGTGAGTTTCCCAAATGGAGGTAGACCGCCAACAGCACGCACTTGCAGTAGTCTCAGAATAGACTTCTGCCTCGTCCCAAGTTAAAGTTAGTGATTACAGGTGGCGGAAAATCCTCCATCAAATGACAAAAGATGAGGGCTGCACGAGATGCCTCACACTTAAATGCCGCCAGCTTTGTCTTCCTACTTAAGGCATCCGCGACGGTCCGTCCAAGCTTATACTCTAGCACCATATCAATCAAACTTGGCAAGTTTGTCTTGCTTGCCATCGTCCTGGCGTGAGTTTCCTCTGGGTCAGGAAGATTCTTCCTGTTGAGGGTGTAAATTAGAATTCTATAGCTGCTACAGAAATGATGCCTTTCTAGTATAGGATAGGCTAGTTGCAGTTAATTCAACTACAGCAAATGAAAGATTTATAGTGGCCTAAGAATCTACAGAAGAAAGTCCAGGTGTTTAATTGGCTTCGACGCCTCTTGTTTTATTACCAGTCCTTTCTACTGAAACTCTGGACTTTGACGGTGCTAGACCATGTCCCGGCCGCAGGTCGGGAGGAAGGGATGTAAGCCCTGGTAAATCAGTGTGGGAAAGCCCCTCATTTGAGTATTGCCATCCCCCTCACTTACAGAAAGCCGTTGAGCGTATGTGTCGCCTGATACTTTGGTCGAACATCCGACTTCAGAAGGCATCTGGGTTGGAAGCTCCTATTAAACTCTGTCTTGACTACGTACCTTTACTAGAGAGCATATTCGTACCTTTCCTTTTCCCTTTCGGGGAATCCGCCTAAAACGGAGCCAAGAAAGCGGCCGGGAATGAGCAATGACTTGAGTTTCGTTCTTGAGTTCCATTGCAGCGGGAATCGATACCGAAGATTTGTTAAACACAAGATGATCTGGTACATCGTCATATATTCCGCGGAACGTCGTTCTTGCCAAGGTTGTATGTCAAAAGCCAGCCGTAACGCACTCAAAGCGCTAGCGTCAAAGATTTAAATTAGACTTCTAATGTAAAAAGTCAGTTTGATTTGTTCGGATTCGTGAACCTAGGATTAGCATCGAAGGTTTCATTCCATTGCCCGACTCGAATCGTAATGAGGAGGTTGAATGTTTGTCAATCCTAGCTCGTGCGTGCCGCACTCACGAGGGACTGTCAGTGATATACTGGAGGAAGGTGGGGATGACGCCAAGTCCGCATGGCCCTTATGGGCTGGGCCACACACGTGCTACAATGGAAATTACAATGGGAAGCGCATGGGACTGGCTATTCACTCACTTTTTTCTGCTAATGTGCACCGGCGAGGAGCCCACTGGTTGTTGGACGCCTTCCTTTTCTTCTTTCTTCTCCTTCCCCCTACTAGCTCTCCCCCCGTAAGAACCGCACGTGCGAGTTCCCCCGCATACGGCTCAAGTGGCGAAGGCCCCGTATATTCATGATGGACGCGGCAGGGGCCGAATCGGGGGCTGCTCTTTTGCCTGCCCCTGGGGCCGTACCGGGGGCAGGGCGAGTGGTATTCTCCGCCCCTGTAAAATCTAGTCTAGGGAGAGAACTGGAAGAGAGAAGGAAAAAGAGCAAAGGATTTACAAGTCTAATGGGAGAAGAATGGCTGACCTTTTGAAAGAATTCCGGAGTTCGGGATCAGAGACCTTCATATTTAAGTACGACCTTTAACCACACACAAAGAAGGGCCTGTATGAGTGATATAACAAACGACGTCGGCCATGAAATCCATCACTATACCGAGCAGATCACGGGCATTCACATCTCGGTCAAACGGAACAGGGAAATACGCTTTCAAGGTCTGACGCTTCGCTTCGCTGCGCTCATTTCTGAACCTTTACAGTCTTTCTTCTCCGGAACTCCTGTCTGAACCCCAAGATGGGGAATTCTAGAGTACACCACCGGGCAGATCCGGATGAACGGTCCCAGTGTGAGAAGATTCCTCCTTCGGACCCTCGGGTCAGAGAAAAGTAGCTTCGTAGCAAGAGTTTACTAAGCATATGACGAAGGATCGGCCGAAGCTAGAGCTTAGTGGCTCGATCTAGCAATCTTGGACAATTGTTTTGATGAACTCTCACTAAACTAAAAAAGAAAGAAGAGAAAGAACTATTATATACATGAGATTCTCGAGATTAAATAAAGTTGGAATTTTCAAATTTGGATTTCAGGTTCATAAATTCTAGAACTTAGAATATATTCACAGACGATTCCTATTGGATTAAAATGTTCAATCTTTTCGGGTCAATAATTTAATATTTAAGATGAATAATTAAAAAATATTTTATTATAAGTGTAATATATTTTATTTTAAATATCTTTAATTTTTTGTTTTGTTTTTTTTAAAAAAAAATATATAATGAATTTGAGAATTTGGAGCATTAAAATTGGTTAAGATTATGTTGGTTAATTAAATACAAATTTTTATTAGTTTTTTTTTTTTTTAGGGTCGCGTCTTTCTGAAAGACGCGACCCAAGTTACGATTAAAATTTAACGGCCAGGTGGCGTTGAATCGTTTGACCATTGGTTGCGTCTTTCTGAAAGACGCAACCCACATTTTTTTCCCTAGTTGCGTCTTTGGGAAAGACGCAAAGGCCCATAATGATAAATATTTTGGCTTGAAACTAAGTTTCAAAATGAGCCCCCTTCCTAATTTGTCCGTTGAAATGGTGTACAACCAAACAATAAAACCATTGCGCCACTAATCCATTCGATACCGAACCAAAACAATCAGATCGATTTTTTAGTACAAAGTTGGATATATCTATTTGTAATATCAAAAAAATCGAATAATATTTGATCTATTTTGATTTTGATTTTTAAAAACTAATAAAAACTTATCCAACCCGATATATATAGTCAATAGTTCATATACAATTATATTCCTTTCATTATTTAGTAGATTTTCTAAAATTTTGAACATTAATAAATATAAATGTTTATAGTGAATGTTTTTTATTTTTCAAATATCAATATATTTTATAAGTAATTTTTTCGAATTTTACTTTTTCATATTAATTTTCAAAATGATGGAAGTTGCTGCTGCATGAGAAAAAAAAGAAAGAAACCAACTGCTCAATGAGGTAAGGCCATAGGTTCTGAAATTAGTATTTGGTGAATCGATTTGTTTTTGCTATTTTATTTTCATATATTTTGTACCTTGCTGTTCATTATTAATAAATTAAGGTTGCACCATTTTTCTGTTCACCATTGACTTTGACTGAAGTAATTAATGGGGGTTTGGTTGTGTGTGTTGTAATTAGGGGTTTGGTTTTCAATTACAAAACCATTTCATCCTTAAACTTTGAAATTTATTCATTTTCTCTCCAAACTTTGAAAAGTATAGTATATTTCAGAACATAAACTTTTAAAAATGTAATCTTAAGCTTACTTTAAATAAAATAAATTGAGGAAGCAAGTTTTTTTTGTAGGAACCATAATAGTGAAAACTTTGTTTATAAAAGATAATAAAAAAATTTGGAGGCCAAATATAACACAAAAACAAATATTTATATGTCATATGAACAAACTTATATAACTAAAATGCATTATTTTCAAAAAAAATTGGAGGGTCATGACTCCCTTGATGGAGATGGGCAGGATATTGGCCTCTAAAACTTTAAAATTTGCTATATTTTTTTCATCAAAATTTGAATTATTATTTCTTTTTAAACGAAGAGATTCTGTATTTTAACATTTTTAATAACATGTATGTAAAATGGTGCCTTCCAAAAATCTTTAAATTGTTATCTTTCGGTATATAATAATTCAAATAACAATGAATTAGTAGACTAGTTTTTCAAAATTTTACAAATTATCACAGGGAAGCTTTTTCGTTGTAGTGCATTAATAGTTGGGGTTGGTGAGATTTGTTTGGTTGCGTGATCATTCAAAATAATTAATTCAAATACTTTTTCAATTTTGAATTTTGAATTTTATTTCATTTTAATAAAAGAAGAAATTAAAAATTTTGATTCAATAATATTTAGAAATTTTAATAAATAACTTTTCAATCAGTATATAATGTCATTCTATTTCTTTTGACATTTCATTTTAGTTTGTGCAATTTCATTTATTTAATTTTAATTTTTATACCAAAAAAACATAAAATTAGTATTTAGGTTAGATTTCTTGTTATTTTTTCTTAAAAATATATATATATTTCTCTATAAGTATATATATAAACATGAGAGTTAAAAATACTATAATGTAAAGTATGTGAGTTAAAAATAAACATGAGAGTTTTTTTCCTTTTAATAATAAATATTTAAAATTTAGATTCATAACTTTATAATTACTAAACTACATAAGATCATATTAAAATTTAATTATTATTAGACGACTCAATAGATGAAATAGAATTTTAAGGTGTTTAAAGTGATATGATGAACCATAATAATACATAGCAATTTTTCTTACCATTGGCACAAATTAATATGAATAATAAATTTTGACACATGACACATACATGAATACAACCGCTCCATTTTCTTTTCCAATAAAAGTTTTCTTTTCTTTTCATTTTGTTTTGACAAAAAAAAAAAAATTCCTCATTTTCTTTGCTCATCCCTTAATTTCAATCTTCATCGTTAAAGAATCCGACATGTCGGCACCAAATTCCGACAACAACCCGTCAGAGCAAGAAGTAGAACGGGAGGTTCCTCCTTACATTCGAATCTACAAAAACGGCGTCGTAGAGAGGCTTACGGGGACACGTGTCACTCCGCCAGGTCTCGATCCAATTACCGGCGTTGACTCCAAAGACATCATTGTGGTCCCCGAAACCGGCGTCACGGCTCGGCTCTACCGCCCCGCCGCCGTGGACCCTAGCCGGAAACTTCCGTTGGTGGTTTACTTTCACGGCGGCGCGTTTGTTATAGCCTCCAGTGCTGAGCCTGTGTACCATAAAAACTTTCTGAACCCGTTTGTTGCCGAGGCCCAATGCGTCGTCGTTTCGGTGAATTACAGGTTGGCGCCGGAGCACCCTCTCCCCGCCGCGTACGACGATTCGTGGGCGGCGCTGCAGTGGATCGCCGCTCAGTCCGATGATGACGATGAAGCTTGTCACGAGGCTTGGCTCAAAGAACACGTGGACTTCCAGAAGGTAATTTAAATTTAATTTAAAGAATTGTATTTTTTGTTTTTAATTACACCAGTCTAAACATATTAATTAAATTTTAATTTAAAAAATTATAAAACTTTCTTCAAATTATATGGATTAGATTTTAATTTCTAAAAGCATACGAACTAAACTCTAATTTTCTTCGGGATTAAATTTATAATAGGTAAATTGTTATTTTCTTTTTATAATCGTAATTGTCTTGGTTAGCTTTCACGCACCTCGATTAATGTTCGGGAACAATATTTGGATGCTAAAAGAAACCCATAAGCATAAGAAGTTAATTTTTAGGTAGGTGACTGTGCAGGAAATTCATATCACGGTACTAATTAAATATAAATAAATGATAATCGAATAGAGAATAATGACGTGTCACTACCGGTTTCGCTTAAGCAAAACTCTTCTCTGATCTAGCGAAAGTGTGTGAATCTCTAAGAAATGTGCAAGTATACACAGTTCTTATTGTAGCAAGTTTTAAAGTAAGTAAATGTCATCTCCGCAAGGAAAAGTTAAACTTATGCTCAAGCGAAATTATGAGAGTTTGGTAACGAATGATTTGAAATTGAAAATGTGATTAAACTAAGTGAACGAAATATAAAATGAACACTGGACGAGAATATGACTTTTCGAGTAATTTCGCTTAGGCGAAACCTCGCATGTTAAGGGCGAACCTCGCTCGCTTCTCTTTGGCTCTCTCAAGCTCTATAAGTGATTCTCTAGAACTCATGGTTTGGTTCTCTCGAACTCAAACACTATAACTAAGCGAACAACACTTGACGAATCTTATCTCTAAGCATTCATTTTACATGCAAGCAGAACTTAGCAAAACCTAGTGTTATAACATGCTACTTCGCTCTATCACATATGCTTCTCTCGAAGACGAAATAAAACTAACACATCATGCATAATATTCACTTCAACTAGAAGTTTTGCTTAGGCGAAACTTCCCTACTTGCTCACTTCCTTCCAACGAACTTGCTAGCTACTCATACAAGAAATTAAAGGCAAAACAATAAAAAAGCATGGAACTAACTTCATTGAAAGCGATAAAAATGTTTAGTACAAATTATGCTAAGACAAAAGCAATAAAGGAGAAACAAGGTTAGAAGAAGTCTGATCGGAGATGTCTCTCAACAGCTCATCTTTAGCTCCGACGAACGCTACAACTCCGGCTACACTACTCCTATGCTTAAGCTAAACTAGGAAACAACTCGAAATACAAGAACGCCGATGAAACTACGACTAAAAACTAAGGAAAAACGGCCAGAAATAGAAAACGGGGCTAACTACGGCGGACGACTCTCTCGGATTCGACAACTTCAAATGGAAGGGAATGGCTCCTTTTATAGCCATGCTTCAACGAGCGCGTGGGTGATGCCTTAGGGCGTGTGGCCGTTGTCTCTGGGACCACTGACGTCTCTGCTCGCACGAACCATTGTCAGTTGAGACCATCTGACATTCTCTGCTCCACAATCAACCTCTGCAAAAGCTGTCCAAGTTGGGACCACTTCCTTCGTCAGGGGTGATCTCGTCTTAGCTTCGTTGTGCACTGGTTCGTTGGCTTCGTAGTGACGAAGTGCATCTTCATCTGGTTGGCTTTGTTGAAATGTTGAGACGAAGTGTTTTGGCTTCGACGAAGCGTTGTTTCGTTGTGACTGGTTATAACGAACATCTTCGTCTACGAACTTCCCTTCATTTAGTGTGAACTTCGCTTAACTTTGTTGGCTGCAAACAAACTAAGAAGAATCAATCCTTAAATACAATCATGCACTTTTGCTTGAGCCAAACTACTAAAATGCATCCTACTCAGAAAACCATAGGACACTTCGCTTAAGCGAAACAATGTTATAACTGAGCGAAAGTTCATATTAATTCCATTAAATATTAGCAAATTCATATAAAAATGTATCTTATTTTCCTACTTTAACTCTCAATTCTTGAGAGTTATCACAGATATAGAAATAAAAATAAAGATGAAGTTAAACCACCAAATTTTATTCATTAACTAAATGTTTATAACTACAATTTACTCCTAAGAAAAACAGTAAAATTGGAATTGATGCGGATGTAAAGTGCGCAGTCCCATTGTCATCAACTTCCGCGAACACCATCAGTGCTTCCTCCTAAGACTTAGCCATGATCCTTAGATCAGTTTGGCCATCCGATTAGCTTCACCCGACTTCGACCTTCCTCTAGATATTTATAAGGTTGAATTGTTTTGTCGACAAGTTCGAATGAGAGGGAAAATATTCATTAATGCAATTCTCGTGATTTCCTCTGGTAATTTCCTAATTGACATCGTCTTAATTGTTGATTAGATTTTCTAACTTTATTTCTTTGTCGATGTCATTTTCCGAATGCAACTGTTATATCAGCATGTATATCTCGCGTTGAGTGTTGCCATTTGCGGTTCGAGTTCTTCTAGCGTAACTTTAAGCAAAATCCTGTATAATGCGAACTTTTAGCGTATTAATTCCAATATTCATGATATTTTCGGAGAGTTATGTTTACGATGCTAAATGTGTATGCATGCGGATTGTTAAGCATTTTACTCACATATTCTTTAGTAATGTGTTGTTTCCCCTTAATCTTAAGAATAGTGCAAACTAAATCAGCCTAAAAAATGCTCTATTTAAGAACTATCAGATTTCTAACTATTTACTCACATTTTTGCTTTTAACTATTTAACTATTTCCTCTAAACCTTAGAAAATTTTGAATAATGTAACGAAATTTATGCTCTAATTAAACAATACCCGGCAACGGCGCCAAAAACTTGATGTGAGCAAATTCATGTGCTAGTATATTTATTGAAAATTAATCTCAAGTAACACTTATTTCTAAGTAGCACTCGGAAGCAGTTACGACAAGTATACATGGTCGGAAATTGCAGCAAGTAATAAGTATTTATATTTTATCTATCCCATAGGGATTGTTGTCTAGATTTATAATTGGGAAATTGTACTGGTTAGTCCAATTTTACATAATTACAGATCTATGCAAATTTGAAAATATTTAGCATTCATAGTCAAATATACAATATAAATAATACTCATCATATTGTATTATGTATTATTTATTCAGTATAAAAAGTATTACTTTATACCGTATATTTGACTATGGTTGCTAATTTTTTTCAAATTTGCCTAGTGTTGTAAATATTTTATCAATTTGATCTATTCCTGCAAAAACTCCTTTATAATTCATAAGAGAAAGAGTCATGCATAAAATAAAAAGGCATAAATTTGATAAATGTTGGGTTTGTTTTGGTTTAAATAAATATAAAATAAAGTAAATAAAGTAAACATGAATGCATTGAGTGATAAACTACATATACAATCCTAGAGATGCTAAGCGCAATGGATAGTTAATGCGAGTCTTGCTTCCTAAATAAATAAATACTTCCACTATTCTCACGTGACATCAGCAATGGGGGACCACAGTCATGCAACTTTCGCCAGGACCACAAGGGGGGACCACAACATCTTCTGGGATTTATCGAATGCGTAGATAAATGCTAGAAGCGGTAAGCTTTTCTTACACTTCTATTCTTCACTTCAACTCTCTCTCTTGATCAGACTTTGTCCCAGCAACTCATCATTCATCAACCTGAAAGAATAGAAATAACTTGACAAGTGAAAGGTTCCAGAAATGCTTGAATTTATGCTGAAAACTATGCATTATGACTCAAAAACTCTCTTTTTCCTAGGATTTCTAATTCTTACCTCTTTTACAACATGCATTGCATTTTATGTGTACTTCTCTATACTATAGTGATTTAAGCTACCAAATGAATGTTATAATGCAAGAATATGACTTAAAAACACCTTATTTCAGGGCTAAAATACTCTTTAATTGAGAGTTATCACATTCCCTCCTTCAAGCATAATTTTGTTATGGTGTGCGAGAAGAATATCTTCTTGCGTCTTGCGGTTAACCAGCGTTGAATTTGTCCCTCCATGATCTGTCCTAAGTTGACGCGCCATCCACTCTTTATTGCAAAGAGCAACAGGGTTGTAAAGACCCGACCTCCTAGAGGTCCTAAACCTAGATCTTTACTGACTTTGCATGAATATAAAAACTTTTTAAGATAAACATACAAGACTATAAACTGGATTCGAATTAAAATAAAACTACTTTAATGATCACAACTTAATAAAATACTTTGACAATACTGGCCAGAATTAAAACAAATATTATTATTCAACTTCAGAAAAGAATCCATAAATAATCCCAAAACATCCTAGGGCTCTATGCCCAACTACATGCAGAAAGAACTGTGGTTTAGTACTTTAAAA
>JBBMEF010058603.1:0-11871 GCA_037832685.1 Sicyos baderoa | reverse complement strand
TATATATATATTTTATATATGTGAATATCGGGTCAGCTTGCGTGACCTTGACTACTATCATATAACATATATAGGGGTGATTATCATGGATTGAACCTATTATCTCTTAATTCTCCAAAACTCTCTTGATCAATAGGCTACTCCATCACTTCATATTGAGAAGAATGGGAGATCTTACTTTCTTCCACTCGGTCAAGTAAATACTTAATAACCATGGAAAATGAGGCGTTTGGAGATGGAGTTCACTCAGAAAGAGCTCGTTTCAAATTTGTTGGTAACTAGCATGGGTTTGGAGGAAACCAAAATTTTGACAGCCGACAATTAGCGATATGTCATGCAATATGGCTGAGAAATTTATTGAACAAAATGGAGCTAAAGCAACTTGGTGCAACTGTGATTCAAGTTGACAACAAATCAACAATTGAGTTAGCAAAGAAGCAAACACATTGATGTTATGTTCGTTTCATTTTATCTAAGATCACGTGAAAGAAGGAAGCGTGGAATTGTTGCATGTAATGAGTTAAGATCAAGTTGCGGATATTTCACAAAATCGTTACCAAATATTTTGTTCGACAAATTCAAGAAGATGAATAACATGATAGATGGTAAAAGCATTTAAGTTTATGAAGAAGTTTTGTTGAATAAACTTTAATGTTTTTTTTTTAAGTAAAATACTTCATAATTAAAATAGAAACCAAAACTTACACCAACTTTTTGAGTTTTGCCCAGCCCACATGTCAGGTCATGACCAAACAAAAGACGAAAAACTATTTAGTAAAGCACTTAAAAATGGATACGAGACATCTTTCGATCCAACTAAATTACATAAAGGAATGATAGATCCTAATGTAAAAGACCAGAAATAAATACTCACTACAACAATACGGGTTGACGTTAAACATACATTAAGGGTTAGACTTAACAACATAATGACCACTAAGGAACAAGAACCCTTCAAAGTTAAGGACAATAGTTTTAAAACCGTAAAGAAACGAAGACTCCAACAAAAGTAACACTCAAATATCGCATATTTAGAAGAACATTTATCAAACAACTCATCTTCTGACCTAAAAATATAAAAAAGTACGAAAAAAAGACCATACTGAAAATACGAGACTCTTCTTAAACTAAAAATCAAACTCGACTTCATACGAACGACACGAGCAAACCACCCCCAAGATGTACCAGCAGCTTTTGTATCCACATGTAGCACCGATCCTAATTTGCCACCAAGCACTCTTACGACCTCTTCCTCCATACCAAACATCAATAAATTATGACGTTTGATCAAAAAGAAAAAATAGCCCATCAAATTTTTAATCGTGAACAGAAAACCCCACAACTCTCTCTAGGAGAGACTGTTCCTCTCACACGGAGATAGAAAAATTGAGATAACTTTAATGTTATTTTAAAGATGTTTAAATGTTGTAAATAGGGCTATGATTAAGGAATGAATGAGTCTTTAATTATGAAATCAACTAAGAATTAGTAGATCCTTAATTTAAGAATTAGTGGAAAACATATTTTTGTAAATGAAAAGCCAAAAATAGAAAAGTCTTGTAGAGTTTTGTAATGAGCAATAAATAGTGTCATAGAGTATCTGTCTCATTATGAAAGATAGAGCAAAGAAAAGAATAGATAGCAAGCATGAGAAAGAGATAGAGAAACTTTTTATTAAAAAAAAAAGTGTTTATAAAGAATTTGTGAGTGCTTTGTCTCCTTCAGTCACGAAGCGAAAAGTTTGCGTAACTTTTTTGTTCGCACACTATAATGGTCATTTTCTTACCAAGATACATAAGTTTGCGTAACTTTTTTATTCGCACACTATAATGGTCATTTTCTTACTAAGATACATTAGTTACTCCTCTTATTGTTTATTAATTAACTTTAAGATTAGAAAAAAAAAAGGGAATTTATCTAAAATGGTATATGACCCATAAAGTCCAAACAAATAATATGATTTAAAACAAAAATTAAGAACTAATTAAAAAATGGTGGTGAGTGCAAAGAGACATATGTCTTAGTAAAACCCATTAAAGATGGTGCAAGGTCATCATATCTCTATGAAGAATATCTAATAACTCAAGAACTAAAAGGCAACCCTTACGTTGGGAAAGCATATATATGACTATTGAAATCTTAGAAAACATTAGTAAATATTCTTTAGGGAATTTGTCTTTCCTAATATTTCATTTTTGCTCTTTATTATAATTATAATACATTTTTAAAAATAATTTAGTCATAGCAAATTTTGCTAAAAATTTCTATTCTAATATCCTTAAACTTGATAAACTTTAGACATTTATCAGTTTAATTTTAGACTTCTATCAATTCAATTGATAGACTTTTGACTTTTATCAGTTCAATTGATAGACTTCAATCGATTTTGAGTGATTGAATAGTGCAAACTAATAGATTTCGATCGTTTTTGTGCCCCAATTAATGAATAAGTTTATAAATTGTGTTATACATGAAATTATTTTTTCTTTTTTTTTAATATACATGCAAAATCCCCTATTCTTTATGGAAAGAAAATAATACATACATTTACCAAATTTCACGGGATAAAGTCTTAGTAAGAACATCTAGCTATATGTTTTTTTATGTAAAAAATATTCCAAGCAAGATGCACTCCAAAAAAAAACGTATAGTTTGATTAAAAAATTTGAACATATGCTTTAACTTATCGACTAGTCATATACACGACATTGGTAAATCAATGCATACGTGATGGTTGTAGAATTTAAGAAAATATTTCCAAAAAATCCAACTCAAGAGAGTTCTAGATCTTTTGTGCAATTCCTTTACCGAATCTTTTGTAAATTAATGATTTTGTGAGAAAGTAGTTACATATCTATAATTTGATCTTTGATTCTTTTCTCTAGAGGTAACTTATTCACTTGAAGGATATAATGCGAGTCTTCGTATTTTGGTTGCATGCTTATAAAAGTGCTTAATTTTCAAAGTAATTTTGGACTTTAAAAAAAGTGTTTGATCCTTAAAAATTTCGAGAGTTTGTTTATGGAGGAGCTCTTAGTTGTGAGAGAATATGAGGTTCCACCTCAGATCCTAACATGACCCCTCAAGATGGTGCCTCTTTTGGGCTCACCAATCTTGAATTGGATCTCAATTTCATTTTATTGGATCGAATACCCGTTTGGGCTTTATAGGCTCTGATACCATGAGAGAGAATATGAGGTTCCACCTCAAAACCAATTGGTAATGAGGGGAATAACCCATATCTATTTTATATTGATGTTGGACTCTCTCACTTTCCAATGTGGGACATTTGTGAGATCCTAACATTAGTGACCATGAGCTTGGACTCTCGTGAGCCTTTTAAGTCTAAGTCTTAAGGCGCTTGGCCCCTTGGGCTAATTGGGTTTTTGGTCGGACTGTTAGACTTGGATTTGGTTGTTTTGGGCTTACTATATAGACATCGGTCTAATTTAAATTTAGGGCAAACTAGAGAAATGACTACATTTTTTAAACTATGTAGGTCATTGTCTCAAATCAAAACTATTTAAATGCATGTCTAACTTTAATTTCTATAAATAAAAATTTAAATGAGAAATACTAAAATACCCATCTAAATTTATTACTTTTTTTCCAATTTTTAGGAAATAAACATATTTCTTTAACTAACATGAGAGAGAAACCTCTATATATTGTCAACTACCTAAATTAAAATAATAAACCAAAATTAAGTTTCTCGTTATTTTTTTTAAAAAAATTGAATTTAAATCTTTTTAACATATATCGAAGGGCGTACGTCCGTAGTATGTGTGAGTACGACCGTTGCACAGTTCGAAAACCCTACCGAGCATGGTCGACAAAAGGGGTCGCGCGTGCACTTTAGTCTCTGCGAGAAATTAATGCGCTTGCCAACCATACCGAAGTATTTGAAACGACCGTCGTCGTCAGCTTGGTATGATGTATAGCTGCCTTCAACGTAAAAGAAACAATTCGTTAAGTACATAGTGAGTACAACCGATGTTTAACACAGTGCATACCATGTACGTAAACGGTACGAGGTATCTGGGTTTTTTTCGATTAGACTAGCAGCGAATGTTGAAAGATAAGCATATGAGTCTTCTGCCATGTTGCATAGGACTTTCTTTAAGTCATCCTTGTTCGTAAACATTGCGCATGCCCTCAAAACGGTGGTCCCTCCGGTTAAGTATGGGACGTACATCTCGGTACGTGTTTGGACGATGTCTGTTAAGAGACAGCAGCCGCTATACATGCCCCCCGCGAACCCGCTGTACGTTCATTGGACGTCCCTGTCATCCTTCAGTGTATTCAATATTTTTTTGTGCGTGCCTTCTTTGTAGAGTGATATGCACACTATTTTTGCGTTCTCGTCTAAAGACAATTTTTCCTCAATAGACGATATTAGAATGGATAGGGGCATGTTGCATATGATATAAACCACGCCCGTTGTGTAATCGGTGTAAATATCGCCTTCGTCCCATCTATCATTAAAGAACACGGAAACTCATGTAGTTGGCATCCTAAAATTTAAACTTGAGCTAGCGTGGAAATGATGGACAAAAAAAGGTTGGTGGAAGGCAAAAATGGTAACATGAAATAACACTGGAAGAATGAGGGTGTGAGAGAATAACAATTGTGGAAAAAAAATGGAGACCCCTGTAAAAAAATGGATTTAATTGTCAAAATGTTAATTAAAATGTAAAAAAAAAAAAAAGATTTAATTTGTTAAAAGCAATCTTGCTAAATGACGTGTCTAAAATTTGTCAACTAATAAACTCAAAAGTCTAGGTCAATTGGTTTAACAAATCATTATTTTATTTTATTTTTTATTTTGACAGTTAAACCTACTCTCTCGAATGGTTGAGTTAATAATATTTTTTATTTTTTTATTTTTTTATTTTGGCGGTTAAATCTACTTCCTCAAATGGTAGAGTTAATAATGTATTTAATCTTAAAAAATGTAGAAATAAGATAAGGGTAAATATGAGATGATTAATTTCTCTCTCACCATTAAAAATACAATTTAAACATGTCTCTTAATTATTTTCCCTTTTAGATATCTCCTCCAATATTTTCAAAAAAGTAGAGGAATAGTGGATTTTCTCTTAAATTTAACCCAAATCTCAAATAGATCAACTTTAATTTTTTTTTTTTTTTTCTTTTTGAGAAAATATCAACTTTAATCTAATTGATCCAAAATTATTTTAAGTTTTTCATTAATTTAAAAGTAATAACGTGACAATGTATAGTTGGTCAAAATTTCTGAGTGAATATATCATGACATTGTTTTACTACATTTTTTAGTATGCTTGCCATGAGTATCAACTAATTCCATTATTTTAGTAGAGAGGCTAACTATTAAATTGTCTTACTTTTGTGTGATTTATAGTTTTTATTGACATGATAAATTTGTTTATTTAGAGAATAATACAACTTGCAAAACAAGGTAATGTTTAATGTAGTACTTATCATATAAGTTATGGTGCTTAGCTTAGAAAGCTTTTGTTGAAGATTATTGCACAATCACTCAAGGTTATGCCTATTTCATGACAGTTTTTTCTTTAAATTTAGACTTTTTTAAAAGAAGTTCTATTGCACGATCACTTAATATTATATGTTAAGTTCAACAATGAGACAACGAAATATAAATTTATGATGTTCTCACGATTATGAAAAAATATTTATGCCAAATAGATTATCACTATGGTTAATAATTATTTTTTAATTAGTTAATATAACTTTTAGGAATAAATTGCACGACCAAAATTCAATGCCCCAAGCCTAGGATTTGGAATTCGAATTGTCCCTACGGGCGGCTCCGATGGGCACCGACATTCCCCTGCGACTTGGCCACGTTAGCACTTAGCCTTCATTGCTACTTAAGAATAAAGACTGTCCCCACAAACCAACACGAGTCATTTCTGCATGCTTTGTCCTCACTCGCATGCATCCTAGGAATTATTCCTAGGAGATCATCCAACCTAGCCTTGTTGGTATAGGTAGTACAAATCATATCTATTAAGCTCTCTCATATCCAGATGTGGCGGACGTTACAAAAATAAAATAAATTTATGTCAATTTTCTTAGAAATTTAGAGGAAGTATTAGGGCATGTTTGCCCCATGAACAAACGGAGGAGTTGGCTTGGCTTGACTTCTATTCCACGTTTGCCCCATGGACTTCCATAACTCCATCCAACTCTTACCCAACTCCATCCGTGGGCCCCACATTTTTATTTAAATATTAAAAAACTACTCAATATTTATTTTTTTATTTAAATAAAAATTTCAACAATTCACCTTCCATCACATCAAACCTAACTTTATTATTAAAAAACTATTAAATATTTATTTTTATATTTAAATAAAAACTTCGATCATTATCTTTCCATCACATCAAATAAAATTTTATCTTTTCTTTTCTTCCCCCAAACATAAACTTATTTCACTTATCTTCTCTTCCCAACTCAATCCAACCCAACTCATCCTCTTACAGCCAAACATGCCCTTAGTAACTCTGGTCTCTAATTCATTCCCCCAAAGTTCATCAACAAAAACAAAAATATTATTATTCAAAAATTTCAAATTAGTTACAAGAAACTTTGACTCATTCTTTCCAACACGTGATATATCGAAAAATGTGAAAAACTTTATAAAACAATATAAAAAATATATGTATAACGAGTGACCAAAACGTATTATATTGTTATTTTGAATTTTTTTTTTTTTTTTTTTTTTTTTTTTTAAGAATTCTTATTGTTCTTTTTTAACTAGGAAAAGTTTGAACCAATAAAGTTTTGTTTAACCATATATACCTTACGAATAGCCCAAAACACAACATAAACCATGAGAACTAGAGTACATTAATATTGTCATTTTGAAATTAATATTGTCATTTTGAAATTAATATTGTTATTAATTTAAATTCAACATCAAGAGTCTTTATTTGTCAAATTTAATTAGAATTTAAAATGAGTATTTACTTATTATTCCTATGAGTTATTATAATTACTCAAAACAATTTCTCATATTTAACTATCAAAAATAATTTATCATTTCAAAATAACTCATTCATTTTTAATCACTCATTTTTAACTATTCAAAATAATTATCAAATTCACTTACAAATAAGTTTTTGTTTTTAACTCATGAACAAAAAAAAAACTCAAGTCCAATCGAATTTTTAACAGTCATTCTCTTCATAAGTATCTACATCCAAATGAGTTATTACAATAATTTCAATTTTTTAACTATCTAAAATAACTTTTCATCCAAAATCTCACCCAAATTAATCAATGACATTTTTGTTAACTCAAAACACATCATAAACCATAATATTTCATGAGAACCCATAGAGTGAAATGGAAAAAGAAAAAATGAAAAGATGATGATAGATGTGGAAACTCATTAATGTGGTTACAAGTGAACTTTGTAGTGATAGTGAAAGTGAGCCAATCCAATGGTGTTATATTTTGCCAACTTTTGAACCCAGTCCCTACAAAAAGAGGATAAGAAAAAAATAAAAAAAAAGGTAAAAAGAAGTAAATAGGAAGAAAAGGAGGGGGGTAGATGAAATAATTATATGATAATTGAGTGTTGTGGCAGAGAAGAGGATTTGACATTTACGTGTTGTTGGTTTTCTTTCAATTTTGTTTTTGTTTAGAAAAAAAAAAAACACAATTTTCAAGAAAAATGAAAACAAATTGGCGTTGAAATGTGGAGCTAGTGTGTCGTCCTCTCCGTTTGTCACAACTCAACTCATATTATATATATATATATATATATTTGTACTCTTAAAACCCTAAACCCTAAACCCTAGTTTTCCCAAAAACCTCTTTCTTCTCTATAATTTCCACTTCTTCCGGGCTATTTCTCTTTTTTTTTTTTTTTTTTTTTATAACTAACATCCATTTTCATTTGTAGGGCGGGTAGGATTCCCTTTCTACGGTCAATTTACACCCCTCGATTATTATTACGAGATATATTGTTTAACTTTATAATATTTAAATTTTAAAAAAAAAGTTGTAAGAGGCTGATTGTTAAATGGAAATTTATATTGAATGAACTCTTTTGATCAAGGAGTCATTCTAAATGTAAGTGGGCGCTTGCAACATTTGAATATTCCTCCATATATATATTAAGTGAATTTACCATATTTGAATGTTAACGACCTTATTTTTTTTTTGAAAGTTTATAAACTATAATGAAACATAAGTTTAGAGATCAAAATAGAATTAATTTAAAAGTTTAGGAATTAAAATGAAACAAAATTAAAAGTTAAAGACTAAGATTAACGAAGTACCAAAATGAAATAAAGCTAAAAATTTATGAATAAACATAATATTTTATCATTTTTTTTAGTATAAGTTGGGAGAAGGGGAATTCCAAATTCCAACCATGGTGTTGAACTGAATTTTCATCAAATAATGAAACCACTAGACCACTGACCATTTTCGGTAATATTTTATCCTTTTGTGCATTGTACTTGCATATTTCTTAAGAAAATGTTAAATTATTGGTAAATATTGTTTTAGAAAATGTTTTAAGAACTAGATTTGTTCTTTAAAAAAATATAGGTATGTAAAAAAGTGGAGAGTTAATTTTTTTTAAAACCAAAAACTTAATAGAAATTTATTAGATCATCTTTTAAAGTTTAGGATTTTGTTACTCTTTAAAAAAAGAAAAATTGTTAAGGAACCAAACTCCATAACTTAACCTTTATATCATATTTTGGTTCATAAACCCCATATATGTTATGGATAGTACTTAATCATTCACTAGTAAGGATAAATTTTTCTACTAATCATAATTAAAGATTGAAATCTGGTTATTTATTTAGTCTTAGGACTAATTATGATTTTTTTTTAAAAAATTGTTAAAATTGAAGAAAAATGAAATGAGGGTGAGATCACAAGAAATTGAAAGTTAAAAAAAAGAAGAAATAATAATGATGATGATGAAACGACATTGGGAAATCAAGGGAATTGAATGCTTGCAATTTCAGAGCCACACATGGAGTCGTGAGATTTTATTGCTCCTATACTGCCCAGTCCCTATCCAGAGTTAATTAAATTAAAACAATATATATAATAAAATATTATATTAATTTCTTTTCGTATTGAATGGAATACAAAATTGTGTCTATTAAATAGTAATTCAATCGGTATAAATGTATGTCTATGATCATGAACTTTTGAATTTGCTGTTCCTATTTTTTATGTTGAATCCAATACAAATTTAATTAAGACCTTGTTTGGTTTTGGGTTGGAGTCCATATTCTTCGGAATCTTGATTAGTGTATTTGATTTGTTGTATTGTAATCTTTTATTTGAGCCACCCATCGGACATCTCACAAGGCTGCTTGACTGTCACATGTCTTCTTAACGTCCTTCTCCCCAAGTTACTCTAGCAGTTCTTAGACGATACATCGACGACCACTATCACTTGTGTCATGAACGGTGAGAAATTATGATCATTTTTCTTTGTTGGAGATATTCACCTTGTGGCAATTGTCTCACATTAAAAAAGTGGTGACTCTTCAACATGTTTATAAGAGATATGAGTTAATCTTTTCATTGCCAATTGATTTTGAGAAAGAATCTCATATTATCTCAAATGGTATCACAGCTCTCTGTGGCTTAATGACCCAAGCTTGAAAAAAGTAAGCCAAAAGCGAGTATTTTAGTTCACAAAAATAAATTTAGATCAATTTTCAAGATGGTCTTCTCAATATAGTCGCCATTTTAAGGGGAATGTTGAAGATACTTACCTTGTGGTAATTATTCCACATTAAAAAAGTTAGGATTTTCTCCAACATATTTATATAAGAGATATGAGTTAATTTTCTTATTCTAATTAATTTTGAGGTAGAATCCCAAATTCTCTAATATTCTTCTCTAAATGAGAGGATTTTTTAGATAATAAAAAAGGAAAAAAAAAAAATTATAGGTAACTTTAGTTTACAGCTCACCGAAGTGTAATAAGCCTTGCTTTGATCTTTCATTTCTCATCCTCGTCCGATTCCTCCCCCTCATTTAATTGATAAATACATAATTAATTTATCTTTACAGTCAAAATTCAAATAAATTGTTTTTTTTGTACTAATATGGAACTTATAACATCTTAATTATATAAAACATTTACATCAATTAAACTATTCTTCTCAATAATCCTTATTTGTTAGATTAGAAAATGAATATTCATAAATAAAGATTAGGATCTTGGGTTCCTAAAATATATATTAATTTTTTTTTTTGGTCAAAGGGCAAATTTAGTTGTTAATTTTATATTATTTTTTCTTAATGGTGGTTATAGTACATATTGAAGAGACGTGGATTTGGTATAGAGGGGCCTGATTTTATCTTTTCTACTCCCAACTTTTTGACTGCCATGTTTAAATTACAATGGAGCAAAAGGGTGGGAAAGTAAAAAAAATGGTGTCATTTTGACCTACTCAAATTCAACAACAAACCCTACATACTATTATTATTAATGGGAATGAAATAGGGAAGTGGAGCAGGGAAAAGGTAGGAACAAATCATCATCATTAATAATATTATTAATAATAATAATAATAATATTAATATTAAACCAAAGAGAATAATAATATATAATATTGACAAAAAAAGGAGAATAATAATAATATTGAACCAAAACAAAACAAAAATTCCAAGCATTTGAAGGTGGGGGTAGAGGTTTGAAATTAACTTTTAATTATTTCTTTTTAAGAATATATGGATATGGAAAATTTTGAACCGATCTTTTGATTACTAGGTTGTATAAGATTATATTATTTAGGCCGTATCTTTTTTTGGCAACTTTTAATCCTTTATTGTGGTTCAATAAATTTATGAATTAAAAAAAAAAGTCCAATAATAAAATTTTAAACTTTTAATGGCATTTCTTCTCCAATCAATATTAATTTTTACTTGTTTAATATTTTTAAAATATCAAACTTTAAGTGTTAGCTGATATAAATGAACTTGTCGTAACCCAACTAGTTAGGTTGTAATGGCTCGGGTTTTCATTACGGTTTTCTAAATATGGTTTACGGTTACTTCTAGTTGTTCGTTGAGTCGTTATTATGATTTCATCCTTGAAGGTTATTTTGGTAAATTAACTCTCAATGTCAGTTATTCGATTTAATGAGCTTTTGGAGTTATTATTGTTACTTCAGGTTCAATGAGCCAATTGGTATAATTTTGAGAAAAAAATGGAGATTTGTTAATTAATGAAAAGAAAAAGAAAAGAAAATAAAGGTTTTTTTTTTCATCGTTTGTTTCCAAAAGAAAACCTAAAGCCTCCAAAGAAAAGCCCAACGTTTTCCTTCTTATGATTTAACATATTTCAACAAGAAAATAAGAAACTATATAGTTGGTGTCAGATTTTGGCCCTCCGCAATCAATTGTGAATTTATTTGATTATCGAAAATGTCATTCCTGTAAAATAGAAAATAGATCTGGACACCGGTGTGGTGAGAGTCACATGCCAACCTTTGGTGCTTAAGTCAGTTTCGATATAGAAGAGTTCAAAGAGTCATAACTCAGGGGTTTCGACATAACTTACATGTCACTTCCTCCTTCTGACCATTTTATGGAGAGGTGAAACATAATAGTTTTGTGCTTTTCCTTCTCCACGTGCGAGCGAATGATGGGGGCTATGCGACTTTCACTCAAGGAGAAGATGGATAGAGGCTACATGAAGAGTGAGTGAGTCGAGTCAAATCCTCTTTGTAGATGATGTGGGTGGTGTCCACATTGAAGGTTGTTTGGGTAGATGGCTCCTAAGGTTAGACACGTAGACGACTGACCGCGCTAAGGTGTATTCGCAAAATGCGAATATTATAAATGATTTGCAGCGATTTGCAAAGGCAAGTATAC
>JBBMEF010058592.1:0-11871 GCA_037832685.1 Sicyos baderoa | reverse complement strand
CATGCTTTTCTATATATTTGACTAAGTATTTATTTAATTCGCAGTCATAAATCTACTCGCATCTGCGAGTTATCAACAGGCAACAAGCAAGCAATCACAGATTAATATCGCAGGGCCCACACAACTCCGGTAAGAGATCCTTACCTGGAATTGGGTAGACGACATTAACAAAACGCTAAGTTGCACGAAGAAAACCACACAACAAAGAAACAATTAACAATAATTAAGACAAGCAATAAAACAAAACTAGGAACAGTCTGAAACCACGCAAAACCAACTCTGAAAGCTTACCCAAAACACGAGTAACACGGCTGCCCCTTGCTTGCCAAAACCCGAATGAAAACGAACTAAAAACACGCCTTGGAACCCGAACACAAGCTGCAACACAAACAACCACCCAACGAAACAAGTAGTAAGAACTAAAATCAACAAGGCAGCCACTAAAATCAATATTAAGAAGAACCCAAACGCGTTACCCACTCGAAGAGCATCGACGAAGCTGATTTCCCCAAAACGACAACCGCAACTACAAGGAAACACCACGAAATCAAAAACCCGAAACACAACTCAGAGAGAACAAGCTGGAGAACTTACCCAAGGACTCGGAACAGCCAAACACGGCACGCCGAGGCTGATCGACGAGGAAGAGAAGAGATTTTCGCTACTGGGGGACACACACACGCGTGCGCACAGAGGACGATTGCGGCGTGGAGCGACGGGCTGGCAGGAAGAGAGACGGTGAGGCGGAGCCGGCGTGCGCGTCGGAGGCTGCTAGTACCGGCTGAGACGGAGGCACGCGCGCAAGGGCGACGTTGTTGGTCGCGATGGGGGCGTGCGAGCAAGGTGGCGGCGTGCGCTGGGTCAGAGAGCGGCGGCGGGAGATGAGGGGAAGGGGTCTGTCGGCTGGGTGAAGAGAAGAAGAAAGAGAAGGGAAAAAGATTTGTTTTTTTTTTCTTTTTCTTTAAACCAAACCATTGGCCATAACATTTTCAATTCAACTTTGATTTTAGTAATTTAAAATACGTTTAAATTATTATTTCAAGTTCTACATAACTGATACTTCAAAACATTAAATTTGTTAGTAAATAAGTTTGTTATCATCAAAACAATAATTCATTAATTAATAAAATTAATTAATTAATTTGAGATTTCCAAAAAGCCAACAATCTCCCCCTTTTTGATGATGACAAACTCTACTAAGAAAAATGAATTCAAATTAACGTTTAAATTATTATTTCAAGTTCTACATAACTGATACTTCAAAACATTAAATTTGTTAGTAAACAAATTTCAAGTTTGTTATCATCGAAACAATACTTTATTAATTAATTAAAATTAATTAATTTGAGATTGCCAAAAAGCCAACTATCTCCCCCTTTTTGATGATGACAAACTCTCTCAAGAAAAATGAATTCAAAGTGGTGTGTGATATAAAATATGAGCTAGAAGCATAATCAACACACATGCATAATGAGAATATACTTTCATTTTTCTTATCATCTCTCCCCCTTTTGGAATCAATCAAAAAGGAAAAATTAAAAAAGTAATATAAAGAATCATTCAAAATTTCAAAATAACTACTTATAATTGATAAAACTCCCTTTAAAAAGATAAATAATATGCATCATATAAGGGGTGCTCAACCATGAAACACTATATGGAGAATCAATATCAAATTATCATATAGAATATGACTCCCCCTAACAATAACAATCTTCTCCAATTATAAAAACGATTATAAATACCAAAAAGAATATACTATATCAATCAAACATGATCATGGTAGCATTATAAAAAAATATCAATTTTGAGTGAAATGCTTATGGGGTTCAAGAATATTTATGAATGTTATAAAATACTCCTCCTCTGAAAAAGAATTCTACAACTCTTCTCAAGCAAAAAAATTAGAAAGCACATTGAATTTAAATAGAACAAGCAATATAATAAAATTGAACTTCCATCAATAACATAATTTATAGATGAAACAATAGTCAAACAAATATTCAATAGTTTCGAAAACAACAAAAATTTAAAGAGAGCAAAAAAAATATATCATCAAAATACAAAATATAGCTCATGCTAAAAAAGCAACAATAATAATTTTATATTTTTCAATAACTTCAAGAAAATGTTACCAAACTAAGAAATTTTTCCTTTATTAGATTCAAGCAAGCCAAAAATTGTTGCTCCATTTGAATAATTCCAATTTGAAGTCCAAGCAACCAATTGCTTCTTGAATGTTACACCTACAAAGAAAGTTCAATCAAAGGATTTTGTACCCATTTCTTGGGTCCTTCATGGTTAGCAATCATACATTTTGGAACCTATTTCAATTTAGGTCCAACACTCTTAACATTCAATTTTGGCAAATAACAAGTATTGAATTTATGATCAATTTTGCCACAAGAATAACAAACTACATTTGACATGAATTTCTTTTTAACTAAATGAGTTTTCACATTATTTTCCACATAGAAATTCTTTCTTGGAGTATTTTTCAATTTAAAGCAATTTGGTCTAATATGACCTTTAACTCCACAATAATGACATATAGGTACAAATTTAGATTTTAAATGCATATGTCTAGTATTTCTAAAATTAGGCACATATTTTGCTTTTTCATATAAAATTCTATAATTTTCATGCTTATGATTACATTTTTCATTATGAGCACATTTAGATCTAGCATGAAATTGTCTAGGCACAAAAGTTGAATTCACATAAATGTTTCTAGCTTTTTCATGCTTTGACATAAAATTTGAACTAGCCAAAATTGGCACATTGGGTAAAACACTTTTGGCCATAACATTTTCAATTCAACTTTGATTTAAGTAATTTAAAATACGTTTAAATTATTATTTCAAGCTCTACATAACTAATACTTCAAAACATTAAATTTGTTCGTAATAAATTTCAAGTTTGTTATCATCAAAACAATAAATCATTAATTAATTAAAATTAATTAATTTGAGATTGCCAAAAAGTCAACAGAATGCGAGTTAGTGGAGACCTAAATAGTGCTATTATTTAGGGTTATCAAACCCCCAAACTTACATGTTGCTCGCCCCGAGCAACACAAAATAAAACATTGATCGGATACAAAGTTTGCATAATATTATTGTTCATTCTGCAATCTCAGGATATTTGTCTATTGCTAATTTATTAGTTCATAGGATTACTCATAAACTAGTATGTCTTATTGATTTTAGTTTCTACTTATTTTTGGTTGGCAGACTGATCAACTTACAAGTCAACACCTATGTCTAAATTGCATTTCAATTTTTTTCTTGATTCTCCTAAGTTTGCCCAAAACAAAATAACTAAATCTACAATACTAGGTCATCTTGAACCTTCAAGGAAGTTGCTGATCGCACTACTACTCAGGTGTTCTACTCATGCCAAAAATTCGTAATTCTTAAGATAAATTTGTTTGAGCATAAAACAGATTACCAAAGCAGATTTAGACAGTGAAGTACTGAGAATCCTAAGACTTATACACACTAATTTGTTTGCCTCTTTACCTATTTTATTTTGATCTTTATCTATTTATTTATTTATTCTTATGTAACATCCTTTTTCAATCAATAAAATAATTACCCAATCGGGCAATCCCTCACCTATACCCTCAAACTTGAAGGTTTCATTGTCCCCAATGAACGGCGAGGCTTAGTTCCCCAAACTTATTTGAATCGCAAGCTTAATTTCCACGCTTATAGTTTCAGTCTTAACTCGTAAGTTAATCTATCCTTATTCCTTACTAAAAGCGTTCACTAATGTCAATACTCTGCATAACTAGGAAATTTGTCTTCCTATACCTCCTAAACTACCAGATTTCAACTTAACAGTAAAACAAGATAATTCAAAAGATTGCAGAAATATGAACCTTAATTGATGTAAAAATTCATATCCAAGTCATGCTAATTCAAGGACAGAAATAAAATGATAGAGTAGGAATTTTGAAAGAGAAATGTATACGAATACTTCCCTTACTCCTCTAACTCTGTTTCGTCTGGTGTTTATTCGGCTGGTGGAATCCACTCTTGAAGTACTTCGGTTAAGAATGGAGGTAGTTGAAAGTCAGGATTTCTCCTCTGAAGTTCCAAGCGAATGTTGCGTCCCCACATCTGCAAATATGTCCATGTTGTCCTAGCTTGCCGCATAAAGTGTCTGATTGCGAAACTCTTGATTCCTTCTATGTTCTACATTGATCATGCGCAACAGTCTTTGCATCGCCCGCTACTGTTTTCTTTCTGGTGTTCCCTACACATCCGTCCCAACAATTCTCGTTGGTGTTGGCAATCGCTCCCGATTGATTGTTGGCGATCAAGTAGTTGTTGTTGTAGGTGGTGTTTGATCTGCGATTGGTATACTTTGCTCAGCATTCTCTTGATGTTCTTACATTCGTACAGTGCTCGTCTCTACATGCACTCGCACTTCTCTTCTTTCTCTCTTTGCTGGTGGTGTGGTTAGTACCACGATATCATATGTGCTCTGAATGAGCGGTTGTGTAGTAATTGGATGCGGTATCTCCTCAACAGGTGGAATGACTTGTTGGGTGCGTGGGGTTGATTGCTTCCTCCAGTATGGTGGTGGTTTAATAGTGGTAGCAAGGGCAATCTGCTCAGGCGTCATAGTTTCCTTGTTGCGTGTTATCATCTCCCTTGTCGTTAGTTCCACATGTCCTCTTCTGGTGATTTAGAAATCTCCCTTGACCTTGAGATTTCGGTCATCGAGATCACACCTTAATCCTTGATCCAGGCATAACGCCGTGAGGGAATGTGGAAAGAACTTGGTTCTTCCTCCTCCTCCGATCAGTCTTCTAACTTCATCTTCGATTATTCGCCCAACGTCTATTGTCATACCTGTCATAATAGAATAAATTAGAAGCATACGTAGCTGTGAGATTATTGTGTCATGAGTTGTTGGCATGATACTTGTTCTGATGAGATTGTTCCAGTGATGAGCATGGTAGTTGAGGTAGTAACGCGACATTGCCTTCCCTTTTGGCCATTCCGTTCTTCGAATAGTTACTATCCTAAAACAACTCTCAAGATCAGCAGGACTAGGATTCCTGCTCATCACGTCAAACTGTGCTTCCTTGCAACCTTGTAGACCGAATAATTTGTTCCACACTTTTGCACTTCAATCGACTTTGTTGTTGGCGTAAAACTCAAGCACCCACTTGGTATTGGCGGTGGTAACTGGTCTGTAAAGCTTATCCCAGCCTCTCCTCATGATGACGGCTTGAACCTCTGCGTCGAGCATAGCCTCGCCAAATCCCTGTTCTTGCCAAAACTTTGGCGTATCAGCCACATTTGTTTCTGCTGCCAGAGTGGTTGTATTTGTGGTTATAGTTGCGTGTCTTCACTGAGTAAAAGAGGTTCTGGACCGATAGGGAGAGAGGAATGTTTACGAGCGAGGGTCCAGCAGCTCGACCAATTTACCCTATTGACATTTTTTTAACAGTAAAGCCTATTTCCCTTTCACTCTTATTTGTAGCTTAAGCACCTCTACAACTCGGTCAAGATTTCGGGTTTCTATGTAAAGGTTCAGATCGGAGCTTTGCCTATGTTTTCTATATTCCTATTGACCTTGGATTTCTATTACAGGGTTTAGAGCAAAGCCACCGCCTAGCTCGTGTTTGTGGAGGAAAAGATTCTTCTCCCGAAGGTTCAGGAATAGCGATTCCTTTTCCCTTCTCGTTCCTGGTCAGCTTCGTACCCCTCTTCGGCTTCGGACTCTCCTTATCTTCTGCCATCTTTCGAGCTAATTCTTCGTCTTTTTTCAACATGACCTCCCTGGCCTGCTCTTCTTCTTCGAACTTTTTACTCAGTTCTTTAATTCTTCGTGCCTCTTCTTCTTCGGCTCTCCCTCCAGATATTGTTGACATCACCATAACCTCCATCAATTCGGTTCCGGTTCCTTCAGTGAACTGTTGTTGACCATCAGCACCATAGCTCCCCTATTTTGAGTAGCTCTGATTCTTTCCTCTTTGTCGATGAAGATTTCTCGCCCTAGTTCGATGATTTCAAGAAATGACATTTCAACTCCTTTGGTGCCTTGCTCAACAAGTTGTTCAGAAACAACTTGTCCTGCGACAGTGGAAGAAGCGTTGCTGCTTGATGCCATTGCTAAACTTGAAAAAAAGATTAGTAGAAAACAAAAGAACTGAAAAATTATAAAGAACAGAAAATGTGCAAAAAAAGAAAATCGGAATTCGGATGGAATGAATGTTAGGGTTTCAGAGAGTTAGTATGCAAAATCGAGAGCGTGAATGAATCGATGCCTAAGTACCCCTTTTTATACTTGTGCTGAATTTAGAATTTTACTGTTTTACCCTAAATGATGCGGCAGACCTCCAACGAAAAAATTTCTTACCGTTGCTTGTTGTCGCTTGAGTTACTACCCATTCAACGTCAGAGTATAATTATAATCGATTAAATAAAATAAACTAAATTAACTGTGGAATTGCGACTCCTAATTGAAGTTTTAAATCTAAATCCTAAAAAGAAAGTAAGCATAGATTCTTCTCAGTAAGATATGTATATAATTCCGTTCTTATCGCATTGCGCCGATCGATACCAACTGATGTGATTTCTTCATTGCTAGATGCTAGCAATGCGGCTCCGCACTCCGACAATGCGAAATGTGCGATTTCTTCATTACTCTTTACCTGGCGTTTTTACCTTCCAAGTGTAGTGGATATAGAAATTCCTTATTTATCCTTCTCGTAGTACTTATGATGTTGTTTTCACCTCATCATGTTCATGCGTTCAGTTTAAACGGTTAGCTTCTGCATGATAAAACTACCTTTAAATTATACCAAATTATGTTGTCAATCCCCGGCAACGGCGCCAAAAACTTGACCGATTGATTTCCGTGCTAATATATTCACTACTAGTAATTAATTTCAAGCAAACTTATTTCTAAGTAACACTTGGAATCGGTTACGCGCAAGTATACACAGACGAAAATTATAGCAAGTAATAAGTATTTATTTTTTATCGATCCCACTGGGATTGGGTCAAATCTGGCATAAATCAATGGTCAAAAAGAAAAGATATAGAATGGAGTTGAAGAATGGTTTTTTTGTTTTACTAAGACGACATAAATCTAATTATACTAATGAGATGCAAATGCAAATACAATTAACTAAAAAGTCTAAGGCAGAGATATGCATGTGTTGCATGGTGAATTGATACGAAGTCCGGCTTCCGCCGCAAATCCACATGAATAAGCTCATGGTGTCGCACGCGCTAGCGAAATCGCATTGATTCCCTTTAATGGAGCAATAGACATCGCTCCATGCTAAACGTAACCTGCTGGGTCATCCGTAAGGTTCCTCTTCCGAGTACACTGGAGGCAAATATGTGTGGGTAACAATCTGACGCATGCTAAACAAATAAACTTCATTATAAACTTCATCACCCACATTTATAAATTACCTAAGTCCAGATTAGTTGAATAACCTAAGTCTATATGAATTATCTATTGGGAAGAAACACATGCAATAAATTGATATAATAAAGTTAAGTTGTCATGAGAAAAGTGCATATGCTAGACTACTACTTCAAGCTCCCTTCCGGAACACTTGACTGCAATCTGCAGGTACATTTCCTGTAGATTTACCTAATTCACACGAGTCTTTCGCATACATCTAGTGAGCTAGTTATTCCTAACATCCTTCTAAAAATTGCTTAAGATTAATTAATTACCTAGTGAAAACAGTAAAACATCTCTTAGCATTCCCTTTTCCAAGGCAAAAGCTAACCACACAAGAGTGGATTGTCAATCGACTCTTGCGGAAATCAAATAATCACTGTTAATACGCTTTCCCCCTTAACTCAATTAATACCGATTCAGATTATGAATTAATTCCAAGTTGTTCCTTTAGCCATAACATACGCATAAGACATTGCAGGAGATCAAGTATGAAATAAAATACTTGTATACTATACTTGCATTAACTTACACTACTCCTAAGAATACAAATAAAACATGGTTCAAATGAATTACAAGAAAATAAACGTGAAACTAATTTCTATCTATAAAGTACACAAATCGGCACCATTATTGCCAATGACGACCTCTTCAGTAACACTGCATTGGTACTTGACTCATCAGGCCTACAGATGAGTAGAGGTAGCTTCCCTCTGAACCAGCACATCTTTCTTCATCGATCGATCGTCTACTTATAGGACTAGGGTTTCTTATTGATCACTCTAAATTCTAGCGTCCAAATGAATTGTTTTCTTGTCTGATTTATTCTTTCCTTTCTCCGTCTAATTTGTCTCATATCCTATCTTTTTCTTATCTGTTCTGTCAGAGCTGTCCGTCGGTCAATGTGAGAATTTCCCGAGAAACCAAACACATCAGTGAGTTTGTGCATGAATAAACTACCCTTAAATTATACCAAATTATGTTGCCAATCACGGGCAACGGCGCCAAAAACTTGACGTGCGAAACCTTGTGCTAATATATTGACTAGTAATTATTTTCAAGCAAACTTATTTCTAAGTAGCACTCAGAATCAGTTACACGCAAGTATTTGCGGTCAGAAATTGCAGCAAGTAATAAGTATTTATATTTTATCTATCCCACAGGAATTGGGTCAAATCTGGTATAAATCAAAGGTCAAAAAGAAAAGAAAAATAGAATGTAGTTGAAGAATGATTTGTTTGTTTTAGAAAGATAGAACTAAATCTAATTACACTAACGAGATGCAAATGCAGATGCAGTTAGCTAAACATACTAACGCAGAGATACGCATGCTTTTCATGGTGAATTAAGTTCGTGCTTCCCTACAAACGAATACTTCCGCATTCGTTGATGCGAATTTCGGCTTCCCCCGCAAATCCACATGAATGAGCTCAGGGCCTCGCACGCGCTAGAGTAATAGACATTGCTTCATACTAAATGTAACCTGCTGGGTCATCCGTCAAGTTCCTCTTCCGAGTACACTAGAGGCAAACATGCGTGGGTAGCGATTCGACGCATGCTAAACAAATATGCAACATTATAAACTTTCTCACCCGCATTAATAAATTACCTAAGTCCGATTAGTTAAATATCCTAAGTCTAAATGAGTTATCTAATTGGAAGAAATACATACAATAAGTTGATAGCAACCGAGTTAAGTTGTCATGAGAAAAATGTCTATGCTAGACTTCTACTTCAAGCTCCCTTCTTGAACTCTTGACTGCAATCTGCCAGTACATTGCCCGTACATTTACCTAATTCATATAAGTCTTTCGCATACACCTAGTGAGCTAGTTATTCCTAACATCCTTCCAAAAATCGTTTAAGACTAAATGATTACCTAGTGAAAATAGTAAAGCAACTCTTAGAATCCATTTTCCAAGGCAAAGATTAAGCTTACAAGAGTGGATTGTCAATCGACTCTTGCGGACAACTATTAATGCTCTTCCCCCCTTAACTTAATTAACATCCCTTTAGATTATGAATTAATTCTAAATTTTTTCTTTAATATTAACACACTCATAAAATATTGTAGGAGATCAAGTCTGTAATAAAGAAGTTGTGTATTAATCTCGCAGAAACTTATACTACTCCTAAGAACACAAATAAAACATGGTTTGAATTAAAATACACGAAATTAAATATGCATCTAAACAATCTATGGAGTACACGAATCGGCATCATTGTTGCCAATGATGACCTCTTCAGTAACACTGCATGGTACTTGAATCTTCAAGTCTACAGATGAGCAGAGACAGCCAAGGTTTCCAAAGAAACCTCGATGCCTTAGTACCCATCAATGGTAGCTTCTCTCTGAATCAGCATAACTTCTTCATCAATCGATCTTCTTCTTATAGGGCTAGGGTTTCTTGTCGATCATTCTCAAATTCGGCTCCCAAATGGATTGTTTCCTTGTCTGATTTTATTCTTTCCTTTCTCTGTCTGATTTTTCTCTCATCCGGTCTTTTTCTTATTTGTTCTGTCCGAGCTGTCCTTCCGTCAATGCGAGATTTGCCTGCAAAACCAAACGCATCAGCGAGTTTGGGCTGCAAAGCCTGTTGACGCACTTATATGCGCGTTTTGCACCTAAAAACCTGCAATTTGCAAAGTTTCTTCAATGCGAGTTACTTGTGCCGAATCGCAGTAACGGTGCTTATTCGAACAGATTTATTCGAAATTATCATTTATTGTAGATGCTACTTGGGTGGAATGCGAGTTATCGGAGGCCTAAATAGTGCTATTATTTAGCACTATCACTCTATTATTAGTTTTACTACAACTTTTATGTATTGCTTGTACTACCATTTCTCGTGAATATAAAAGATCCCTTTTCTATAAAAAAAAATAGTTGAAACCCATAATTTTTTTTTGTCTAACAAGTGCAATAGTTCAGCTAATATAAGCATGTGCATGATCAAGTGATCATTGGTTCGACTACACCCCCTATTATTGTTAAACTAAAAATTAGGAGCATTTGCATGACTAACTAAAAAATTATAGCAAAAGAAATGTGGATGCATATGGCTTTTGTGAAATTAGCTAAACGTCTTAGTAATATTTCAATCATCCCATTGATAAAATTCAATTAATAACATTAACTTCGATCAATGATATTGATAAAATTCAATTAATAACATTAACTTGGATCAATGATAAAAATTGAAGTCTATTTATTGAAGTCACTAATTTAAATTTACGAATTTAAATCAATTAGTATCTAGAGACAGGCTAGTGGCGTCGTGTGCATAGGGAAGGAAGCGAAACTCCGATTTTTCGATTTAAAAAAAAAAAAAGTAAACTTGATCGAAAATTTAATTGATATATAACGAATGTTGTTGATTCCAAATACATTCCAAATATAATTAACAAAACTCTCAGTTTGTTTTTAAACTTCTATTAATTTCTTCAATTTAATTGACTTATGACCAACAATTAATACAATTTTATTAATAACTTCATTTTTTTTTTTTTTTTTTGTAGAAACTTCAAATATTAATGTTATTGATCGAACAATAACCTAGTTAATTTTAATTCATTTAGATTTCAAATAAGACAATGAATTAAATTCAAACTCGAAAAGGAAGAAGAAAAAAACTAAAATTGAAATAAATAATAAAAAGTTGTAAATTTTTTATATATTTGCACAGCTTTTAAAACACTAGAAAAGACTACGTGCCTTGCACGTGAAAAATTATTTTATCAAAAAATTTTAAGGTAATTTTATAATATATATTTTTTTAATAAAATTCTTTTTATTTGTTAAAATAATACAAAAAATAACCATTCATACATACAAATTTAATAAAATGTTAAATTTATTTATTATATTCAGGTATCGAAAAACACCAATAAACATAATTACTTATGAAATATATAACCATAAAAAAATCATAATTGACTAAATATTAAAAGTTAAGAGCAAAAATTATAAATTTGTTAATTAATTAATTTTTTATTATTATTTTCAATTATAAATTAATTAAATATACAAAGGTTATGCGGAACTATTTTTTTATTTGGGTTAAACTATTACTTTTGTTGGCATGAACTTATGACTTTTTATTTATTAAGCAATTATTACTTTTTTTTTCAAGATTACAACAATTGGGGGATGGAGGATTCGAATCCAAGACCTATTAGTCATTAAATTTATATTTATGTCACTCGCTAACCATTACTTTTAATTATTACATAAGTTTTAATTTATTAATAATATACTGATGATAATTTAATTATAGAGGATAGTTATTGTTTTTTTAAACAACTAATTCAATCAAAGAAAGTGAAAGATGAGAGAAATTATAGTTACTAGACATATTATGAAAACTAATTGCGTATTTAGGCACTTAAGTTTTTTTTTGCAAACTTGTATTTCCATTTAATTTTCAAATT
>JBBMEF010058552.1:0-11874 GCA_037832685.1 Sicyos baderoa | reverse complement strand
GGGGGAAAAAGTTGTTAAGACGGAAAAGTGAAAAAAAAAAAAAAAAAAAAAAAAAAAAAAAAAAAAAAAACTGTTAGAACTCATTTGTGACCATTCATCCAATGTATATATTATAACTTTATTTTTTGTCTTCTCTAATTGAATGCACAATTTGGTTGATGCAAAAATGCTTAGGATGCTAATGGCATTTATTCTAAAGAGATCCAACAAAGTTGCCATTCAATTGTTCAATTAAAGTTGGATTTGGTTGTTTGTTGGTTGAATTTATGGAAGATTTAAAAATAAATATTGTAATTACTTCTAAAAAAAAGTACAATCAAACAAATTTTTGTAACCGTTCAAAACAACTTCTCATTTGTATTATTCAAAATAATTCATTATTTCTAATTACTCATTTTAATTATTCATTTCTAATTATTCAAAATATTTCGTCATTTTTAACTACACAAAATAATAAATCATTTCTAATAACGAATTTTTAATTATTCTCTTGAACTACTCAAATTAACTTTTTATTTCAAATTCATATTTAAACTATTGTCACTAATTCCGCTATAAAATAAATAATCAATAAAAAAATCACATATAAACAAATAAGCTGCCACTTCTCTATAAAAATCTATATCGAACGAGTATTACAAAAACTTATTTCTCAAAAACAAAAGTTACACAAATTTCACAATTCTAATTACTACACAAAAATAATAACAACAATAATAATAAGGCTTTGAAGTTCAAGGTTTTTTCTTTCATATATTCATTCTAGTTAAACAAGTGCAATATGGTCATTTGAGAGATTTGGGTTGGATGATGGGGTCTTGAAACATATCATGTTATTCCCTTGAATTTTACATTTTAAGCTTTTTTGTTGTCTCCATCTTAACCCTAGTGTCCAACTCTTAAAAAGAAGTACCATTATAATTTCTCACTCTTTCTCTCTCTCTTAAGAATTCAAATGCAAGAATAATAACTCTAAGAAAGAGAAAAAAAAATCAATTAATACCTCTTTTTTGGAGATTAAAACCAAAGACAGAACATATTCAGAAACCAAACTTACCCAAAACAAAAGGGGGATAAAAATCAGCTGTGTTGCAGTTCTTTCTGGGATTTCTTGTATATGGCTCAAAACAATGTAGGGAAGCCCCAAAAGTAGTGAAGTCTTCTCATTTCCCATCATCAATCTCATCAAAAAAAAACAAAAATCAAATCAAATCAAATTTCTATTTTTATTTTTATTTTTTAATTTTTAAAATATAAACCCTTTTTTCTCTCTCCCTTCTTACACACAATTCAAGAATGGAAATTTATTAATACCAATCAAATAAATCAAATTTCTTTTTGTCCACACTCTCCCTTCAATATTTAGTTCCACAAACACCTTCCATTGAAGAAGAAAAAAGGAAACCCTAGCTCCAAAAACAAAAAAAAATACCAACTTTCCTTCTTGAAATTGAACCAACACAATCACAAATGGATTCAATCCCTGAATTTGAAAGCTTCAACACACAACAATTTGGAGTCTCAAATGTTCAAACTTTAGTTATCGGTTCATCGTCCTCATCTTCATCTACAACATCATCGAACAGCCGTTACGAGAATCAAAAACGGCGAGATTGGAACACGTTTTGCCAATACCTGAAAAATCATAGGCCCCCACTCGCTCTCTCAAGGTGCAGTGGAGCTCATGTTCTTGAATTCCTTCGCTATTTGGACCAATTTGGCAAAACCAAAGTCCATGTCCCTATGTGCCCTTTCTACGGCCACCCTAACCCTCCAGCTCCATGTCCCTGCCCTCTACGTCAAGCTTGGGGCAGCCTCGATGCCCTTATCGGCCGCCTTCGGGCAGCCTTCGAAGAGAACGGAGGGCTGCCCGAAGCGAACCCTTTCGGCGCCCGAGCTGTTCGGCTTTATCTTCGAGAGGTTCGCGATTTGCAGTCGAAAGCAAGAGGAATTAGCTACGAGAAGAAGAAACGAAAGCGCCCTCAACAACAACAACAACAACAACAACAAATTGCTCAACCTCCAATTGGACCTTGAAAATCCCATGATAAAAATTCAAACTTTATAATCAAGAAGCCAATTTAGAGGGTACCCTTCTTATTTAATCTTATTTTCCTTCTAATTTATGCTCTTAATTATCTTCATCATCATCATCATGCATTTTCAATCAATTTCTAGGGTTAGTGGTTAAATTTCCATAAATTTCCTTTGATGGGTTTGTTTGAAACATTTTGTAAGATTTTAAGGTGTAACCCATTTGAATTGCTAATTTAATCATCTATATTTTCATCTCTCTCCTGTTTTTTTTTTTTTTTTTTTAACTGTGTACTTCTGAGTAATATGTGGAATTGAAGTTTATATATATGTATATATATATATAAATAGAGAGAATTATTGTAATTTGTCAAATCCATGTATGATGATTGAGTATCTAAGTTTAGTGTATTGGTTTTGAGCTGTGTTGTCTTTTGTTGCTGTCTGTGTTTGCATTACAAAAGTTGAAAACAGGCATTGGATTTATATGATCATAAATTGTTATGCTTTTGATGCAAAACAGTGTTTGTGAGACCAGCAATGAACTGTTATGGTGGGTACTGCAAATTTACTATCCCAAACCCACAAAATAAATAAATAAATAAAAAATAATAATAATAATAATAATAATAAACTGATAGAACTTATTCAATGGTACTTGGGTTTCAACTTTGCAATGTTCATCTAAAATTTTACAGATTATTTGCAGATTTTGTTTCTTTCTTACCACACATTTATCGACAAAATCTTTTTTTTTCTTTTTTTTTTTAATATTTTGAATTATATTAGAAATGTGTGTACCTCACATTAACCCACATTTTCTACTCATATTCTTCTTAGAAATCATTGAAATTTGATTTATATAGAGTTGTTGAAAAGAAATGTATATTTTTCTATTTGTGGATTGATGAATTCATTCTGGGGATGAAAATCTTTCAAGCTCTCATTTTCTTGGATTAGGAATGATGAAGGATATTTGAAAACTACATAGCTTGAAATAAACACTTGAATTGGAAAATTAATCTAAATTGGATGGATATCTTTTAGCGTTAGGAACGAATAACCTATTATTATAGGGTGTTAAGAGTCTTAGTAAAGTAAAAAGTGACGAGTGCAATTCAATATAATCGTATATTTATGATATTTTTTTTCTTATTTATAAGTTGTAGGGTAAGATATTAGCCGAGATGAGTGCAAACTCATTTGAGTCAGAGATGGTGCAAACTTGTCCCTAAAAACAATATATATATATATAAATAAGAAAATTATTGTGTATACCAACTTTAGGACAATCTATTAGAATTATAGCACATTTTTTTAAAATTCGTTTATACTAAAATTTTGAGTGATTGAATTCAATCGAACTCAATCAATAACTAGTGATTGAACTCAACCACTCGACTACTTTCAATTTTTTGGTATATGTGCAATTATTTTCAGTTTTATGTTATTAATATTCTTTTTAGTCAATTTTTGTTATAGATGGAAAAATACCCTAAAAACAAAAATAAGAGATAAAATATTTGTTTTTGGTGTTGTCATGTCATTTGGTGATGGCAGTGGAAAAGACAAGTGGTAAAAGTGTAATTTAGAGTAGTGATTAATCTACTATAATAAGTAGGGTGTGATGTCATGAGTTGAAAAACTTTCACTGTTTTTTCACTTATTTACTTGTAAAGGTTGCAGCTGTAAGATTTCTTTGGTTGTCATGTCAGTCAGTGTCTCCCATGTCCTAAAACATCAGTCAAAATTATTTTCTGCAACTTACAAACATTGAAAACTAAACTAAACAACAACATAGAAAACACAAACAAGACCACCGTTTATCCTTCCATACTAATAATCGGGCTAGAAGAAAGTTAAAATTTAGTCTCTATAATTTTATAATACATTAAATATAGTTTTATCATTTATAATCGTTGACAAAATAAATACATAAAAACTCATTATTCATATATATCAGTCACTCGACTTATAATTTTTTCATTGATACGTGAATAACTAATTTTTAAATACCTAATTTGCTAATGATCAGAAAAGGCAATAACTATTTTTGTAGGTTTTATCAAATTATAAAATTGAAATTTTAAATTTTAAAATTATAGGGACTATATTTTATATTTCTTCAAAGCATATAGAAATTAAGTTCTAATTTTTTAAATAACGAGGATGGACTCTTATTTTCTTCGAATCATACAGATTAATTTTATATTTTACTCCTACTGATAATTATTTTATTGTTATTAACTCAAAGGTGTGCAATAATCAGGTTTGATCAAGTTACGGATTTTTTTCTTTTTGACCAATTCAATTTTTTATTATCATGCATGTTAAAGTAATTCAACCCATATAATTTTAGTTGGATGGTGTCATCCAATTACAAATATTTTATTTTTCCTAATAACCTATATAAATCTGTAAATAAAATAAATTGCATTCAAAACCATTATGCATGTTCACATGGGTTAAAAGTGCCTGATATACTCAAAATAAATTTACTCAAGTCAAAATCATATTCGTATTATTTCTTTTATTATTTTTTATTTTTTTTTTGTTGTTGTTGAGTTGTATAACATTAGGGAGGGATGGAAGAAATAGAACCTATAACCGGTTAGTTATTTAATATATATTAATTCCGCTGATTTCATTGTTTTCCTTAGTGCAAAGATTTCAATATTAACATGAAATAAAGTGAGTGAATCAAATTAAATATCTCATTTCGTTACCCAAATCAAAATGGTATAAACCAGAATTTCGATATATATAAAAAAAAAAAAAAAAAAAAAAAAAAAAAAAAAAAAACATATAAACCATGGTCGATGGAAAAACATATGGAAACCGCAAAATTAATTAAGGTAGAATTTTGCCCAAAAATCACTCAAAATTAATCAAAAGCTGATCAACCATGCTATTGAATTTTAGTTGACATGCTTTTTTTTTTTTTTTTTAATGTTCGTGATCGTTCGGGTCAGCTTGCGTGCACAAGCACATCTAGACTAATATCACGAGACATACCGCCTGACCCTACAACATTTGGATGTCAAAGAAACCCGTAAATATTAATTTCTAGATAAACGGTGACCATGAAATTTGAATATTCATCAATATATATTAAATTTTAGCTGATATTTAATTACATCAATATTTCCTTAAATTTGAGACCTTTGGCAATCTTGTTGATCACATTGGTACCTCAAAATCGGTATATGGTTAAAGTACTCCATTTTAGATCTCTAAATTTTGAAGTTTATTTCATTTTTTTCTAAACATTAAAAAATTAATTTTAATCTTTAAAATTTTGAAGTTTGATCTAATTGGTTTATAAACTTTCAAAAGTCTAATTTTAATATTTGTACAATAAATTTAAAAAAATCAAAATCAAAACTTAAAAATTGATCGCTATAATAATTTTGAAATTGATATTAATCTAAAATTAGTTCAATAATATTAAAGAAAATTAAAAAAATAATTAAAATGTGAACATACTTCTAAAATTTATAAAAAAAGATGATAAATTTTTGAAAGAAAAATAAACAATTTTTTCCTTTGGAACAATTTTTGGTAGTTTTAAAAGTTCATTACCTAAAATGTCATAAACTTCAAAATTAAGAACTAAAATTAAATTTTTGAAAATTTATATCAAAATGAAAAAATCTTAAGAGTTCAAGCCTCATAATAGATTTTTAAAAAATTAAAGACTAAAATAAAATAAATCTCATAATTTAAGAATTAAAATAAAAAGTTTTTTTTTTTTTTGGAAACCAAACTAAAATAGAAAGGTAGGCCTTAAATAAAAGTAAAGTAAAGTTTATTCAAAGAAAAACTACCATAATCATGATTCACAAATTCTCTATTAAAAAAAGAACCTTTTTTTTTTTGAGAAGCAAGAACTCTTTTTTTTATATATATTTAAAGAAAAACAACTCAATAAATGAAGATATTAATTTTCATTACAAATACAAAATCCAACTTGAATATGACTGAATTAATACACTTCCCTCGCATCACTTCAAAGTCTGTCATAATTCTTCTTTGAATAAATGAATATATAAATAATAAATATGAAAGATTTTCAAAAAAATAATAATAATAATAAATATGAAAGTGAGTTGAGGACCACTCCATCCTTGAAGTGGCTAGTTTGAGAAAAAGCTCCTTTATTTAGGATCTCTGCACCCTCTATTAATCAATGATATCAATTATCAATACCCTTCACTATTATTTTCCCACAAAAAACAACCCTTTGGAGGGACACACAAAGGGGGAAGGGGGGTGAAAGAAATTTTTAACAAAATTAAATCAATTTCAAAATTAGACAGCATTATCTCAAATATCAAACTCCACTTGGGTATATAGCCATTTAAAAAAAAAAATTAAAAAAAAAAAAGAGACAGTTCCTTATAATAATACGGAACAGTTTAAAAAACCAGTTAATTTCAAGGTAGGTGATCACCATTGGGTTTGAACTTATCATTTTATATACCCTAAGCCCCCATTTGACCAATTGAATTACTCCATGATGATTAGCTATAACATATAATGAACAATATTTGATGTAAAAAGATTCTAATTCATAATGAAGGAAGTCATTGTCTAGTTTATATAGAAAGAATCAAATATTGTAACAGAAAAAGTCGTTAGTGTAGTTCGTTTTCTATGCATCGAAAAAAGTCGCGTCGACACATATACTTGAATTTTTGTAATGTCATTGTTTAACAAATTACAAGACTTCTGTCATTTTTCTTAAATTGGAGAAGTTTTTTCTCCTCCCCTATACATAACTTAGTATGTTTCTTACATATACTTTATCAATATAATATCTTTTTCAAGAAAAAAATATATCTCCAAAATCATCTAATAGGTCATTGATAATCATTATGATAACATGTTAATTATTACATCATATATATCATTTCAATGGTAAAAGAAGGTTACTATTGAATTGAATGTACATTTGAGAAGGATGGTAAAAAAATGTACTAAATAAATTATTGTCAAGTGTAGTTATAAAAAAAATCCATTATTTTTAGTTAAAAAAGTTATTATATATAGGGGCTCAGTACATAATGAGATAGTAACATGACAAACTAAAATAGCTCACATGCACAAAGAGAGTGGTATTTTTGTAATTTAACTAACAATTGAAATAATATATCTATGTGAACACATAAATGTACCATTGTACTTGGGTACCATATTAATGCATATACATTTAAGAGAAATAAATAATAATATAAAAAAAGGGGCAGTCTCATCAAAATCTTTGCTTTTTTAAAAGACCCTTGAGCTTATGAAACTAGAATTATAAAATGTGTTATGATTAATTAATGCATAAAACATTAAATTTTAAGGATAGCTAAGTTGGTAGGAGACTTATACTCATTGTGATAAGGAGTTATTGAATAGTTGCATGTGATGCTTCTTCACATATCACATGTTTAAATATACACTTAGAAACAGTATTCATTGTATGTATGTAACCAAATCACATGCCAATTTCCTCCTTTGAAATGATTGACCAAAACCCTTTTTTTTTTCTAGCCCTAGATTAGCAAATGAATGTCATTTCATAAAGTTCTTCCAATATTTTACCTAATTATTTCTTAATTTTTAATTTCGCCTTTTGTCAATAAAAATCGTGTGTGCGGTATGGAGGGAGATCTAGTTTTATGATCATTTTTTTTTTTTTTTTGACGTCCGTCTCCGATCACTAATGAGTCTCGAATCTAGGACTTTTGAAGGGAGCATACCTTCAAAGCCCAAGTCTTCATTCACTATACCACTCTCTTGGGAACTTTTTATGATCATATTTTAGTAGGTCGAAAAGCCAAAATAAATTATTCAACCAAAGATTTCATAGGCCCTTGTTGATTTGAATGAGCTTATAAGGGACATGATAATTTATGAGTAAAGAAGAAAGTTGGGTAGTTTCTAATTTATTGTCTATTATTTGATTGAACTTTTTCTACCCGTTCTAAAAAATTTATGTCGAAAGTTAAATTTATAATAATTGAAATTCAAAAGGCTACGACTATGCTTCAACTAATAATGTGACAATGAGGTTTCCACTTCATTAAAACGATACATTAAATTATATGTGGAGTTCATCAAGTCATCTTAAAAACAAGTACTTGCCATGTTAACATTTTCAACTAATTAATGCTAGTTAGAAACTTAATCTTGTAAATTTTTAACCAAATGATATAGATTCTTAATATATATATATATATATATATTGGCAAAAATATAATTGATAAAAAAAGCAATAACCCAACGATATAGATTTAAGATTTTTTTTTTTTTTTTTTTTGATATTCGTGATTGTTCGGACTATCTTATAATATTGGCCACCAAAGATTGAACATGTTAAGGGACGACAAACCTATTCGGATCTCCACATTGGTGTGATATTGTCCACTTTGGGCATACACCCTCATGGCTACGACTTTGGTTTCACCCAAAAGGTCTCACACCAAATGGAGATGTTTGTCTTTTCCTTATAAACCCAAGATCTACTCCTTATTTAACCGATGTGGGATTTTACAATACTTTGTTTGCATTCTCAACAATCCTCCCCTCGAACAAAGTACCGCATGCGAGCCTCCCAGATAGTCATTTCTGAACTACATATTGAGCACACCTTAACTCAAACCACGAATCCTTCCGAATTACACTTGAGCAAACCGTAAAGCCCAACCACGGATCCACTCGATTTATGTTTGAGCACACAGCAGCTACCTCTCACCGAGGCAACAATTTCAGAAGAACTCCCACACTAGAGTTCACAGATGCTCGATCACGAGCACTCCCACCGGAGCACACATAAGGCGGCTCAACCACAGATTTAGACTCACAAATCTTTTATCTCCACATTGGTGTGATATTGTCCACTTTGGACATACACCCTCATGGCTTTGCTTTTGGTTTCACCCAAAAGGCCTCACACCAATGGAGATGTTTGTCTTTTCCTTATAAACCCAAGATCTACTCCTTATTTAACCGATGTGGGATTCTACAACACTTTGTTTGCATTCTCAACAGAACCGGTTTCAATTTATGCACTTCAAGATATTTTTTGATCACAAAGTCACTTCATGATGAAATGTAGGAAGAATCCATTTTTATTATAAAACTAGTCATATTGTGTCAATTTTGACTTAAAATTTTCAATACCTTTTATTATAAAACTAGTCATATTGTGTCAATTTTGACTTAAAATTTTCAATACCAAAAGGATTGATAGTGTGTTAGTTTAATTACTTATTAATTGTAATTCAAGTTGATTTGCATATTATTTGAAAGCAGTTGTGCCTTCTATCGTAGGGTTTGTTTAATTTCAATTTCATAAAATTTGAATTAGCATTGCAATTTTAACATAGCAATTTTTTCCTCTAATTAGATTTTGTTAGAAAAAAACCATTATTTTCTAGAACAATTTTGAACATCCTTTTCATGTAGGTAAAATATAACAATTTTTTTTCATTCAGATTACTTAAATCATGCCATACAACTTGAAAACAAAACTTGAAAGTGAGAGGCAATGAAAAGGAGTGACTGTAGTTCCTCCAAATTCCATGATTTTAGTCACTAAATTTCAATTGAATTGAAAGTAATGGACAAGTTGGATATGGTTCCATTGAATCATGTCTTCTAAGGATGGATCACAATCAATCTTCCATCATCAACAGTATCATCTTTTTGTTTAATAGTCATCATTTGATCACATTAGGGAGCAACTGGGACATCCCATATAACCACTTTCATTTTCCTTTGCCTTCATTTATATCAACTTCTAAGTTTTTTCCAACCCATAAAAACTTATTAAAAACTCCAACTTTTGATCTTTCAAACTTAAATATGAAGAAGATGACAATTTTCAAAATAACATAGTACAGTAGAAGAGTTTGGATATTTAGTCTCTTGATCAATCTAAGATGTGCTATAAATCTAAAATGTGCTAATGATTATGGCATTGTCATCATTGCTCTTAGAGAGCTTTTTTGTAATTTTCAGTTTCCTTTTATTATTAGAACTCTAGTATGTTTTTGACATACTCGTCTAATTCTAGTATCTATTTCAAAAAAATAAAAATGTTTATCTAAGTTCGAGATGTAATTTGATGTCAACAAGAACGATACTTTAACATATTGACATAAATGTGTATTTATGACCAAATAGTTATGACTTCAATTTTTATTTTGAGAAAAGTTACCCGACTTCAATTTGATAATATTATTTTTAAACTCAAGGATATGTAATTTAATGATTTGACTTGATAATTATTTTATAAGTGTTGGAAGGAGTAGAACTCTATTGACATCAAATACGATCTAATTAATTAAGAGTTCACATGAATCTCTCATGTCTAATTATCGTCAAACAAAGAAAAAATACCTTATGGGTGAATTTTGTTGTGATTTGATTTTTTTTTTTTTTCCTTATATTTTTTAGAAACATTAATCGGTTGAGCCTAAAACTGATTTAGTTTATTCTGGCTAGTGAATATGCTTTGTAACAACAACCAAGTTGTTGTTTTAATGATTTCAAAAAAAAAAAAATGTTTTTTTTTTAATTGAAAACTACGAGACAGAACAGTAATGCTAAGAGCACAGAACATCCTTAACATTTACAATTCCGAGAATGACAATATATTCCTTAAAGCCATTTTTGAAGGATAATATGGTACCAACAGGCCTTAACTCTCCCCTTGTAGCCTTTTTTTGTAGGCCTTACTTACAATGTAACCAATTTCCTTTAGCTTTTGGCCCATATTAAAGTCACTCTGCCCTTCACCAATCTGTCAAGAAACAAGATTTTATAATCTATGTACCTTAATCTATAAAAAACATGTTCTTAAATGTATCTTTTTTTTTAAATAACCTTTCATTATCATTGGTACAATTGTTTTTAATTTTGTAGCCTTCTAGACCTAGGATTCAGAATCATGATCATTCGGCCCCCTAATATGTCATCATTTATACTTTCATTCATCCTCCTATAACTTAGCCGAGGTGCACGGAAGCGCGTCCAAACAGTTACAAATATCAAGCTCCATGGTGGCCACCTACCTATTAATTAATTTTCCTACGAGTTTCTTTGACATTCAAATGTTGTAGGGTCATGCAGTATGTCCCGTGACATTAATTGAGGTGCGCGAGAGCTGGCCCGGACAGTCACAGATATCAAAAAAAAAAAATCCTCCTATGACTTAGCCACTTCACCTTACTTGTTATGCCATGATCCTATATTGAGGAGATGAGGAGACATCATAGCATTTACAAGAGAGATGGATCATTTCATCTCTCTTTGTCAATTGATTTTGAGATTTAACTTTATAATATTTAATATAGTGTCCGATAACTCAAACAAGTATTCTATCCAATAAAAATGAAATTGAAATTCTGAACGAAGATTGGTTAGCCCTAAAAGATTTGAGGGTCGTGTTGAAAATCTTATATTGAAAGGGTGAAAATGTATGAAGATTATAAGAGTAGTTTCTTCATTGTCAACTAGTTTTGAGCTAGAGCCTTATAATATGAGCTAAAAGAAGTGCTAGTATGGGGTCATTGAAAGAATCAAATGGATTATTGAAGGTCACATGAGAAAGTAAAGAGGCTTCATCACTTTGACTGCTAGTTTTCTTTAGACTTTCAAGTCCAATTCCAATTTGTCATACACTTCCACCCATCTGTCACAATGCCCAAAATGACCTTTAGCAAGTTATTTATATAATCATAACACTCAACATTATTTTTTTTTTTGAAAAAAACAATCCATTAACCAGAAACAAACATACAACCTATCCTCCCAAATGAGGTCAAACCACTAACGGAGACATCT
>JBBMEF010058531.1:0-11877 GCA_037832685.1 Sicyos baderoa | reverse complement strand
AGCAAGAAATGAAATGAAAGTAGTTAACCAAGAATTACCAGTAAGGTTCCAAAAAGAAAGCACGAGATTAGGACCGTCGCATCTGAGAGTGAGTAGGACGAAACCAACTTTGCCGGGTTGGGCCATTTGGCCGAAAGTGATGAAGAATTGCCGGGGGGAGATAGCGCCATGGAATAGATCAGCAATGTTTTCACAATAAGTGTTGAAGAACTGGACCTGAAGTTGAAGCTCTACGAAGCAGCGGCCTCGGGGCGAAGGGCGCGAGGCGGAGAGCAAGAAATGGTTTTGGGTGCAGTGGAAATCGAGTTGGGTGTAATATGGTTTGCTAAGGATGCAGATCATTTCATAAAACTCATTCATCCTACTAGTGCCCAACATCACCGCCATACTTTCACACACTGCTTAACTCACTTTTTGGATTTAATCATTCGTTCGGCTTCTTTTATAGGCCCTAACTTAATTGAAGATCAACAAGTCAAAGACCGATCAAATATCAACAAGTCAGAGACCGATCAACATAGAAGATCAACAAGTAAAAGACCGATCAAAGATCAACAAGTCAGAGACTGATCAACAAAAGAGTAGCATATTTTTTTTTTTTTTTGCATGAGGGGTGATTTTTGTTTCCTATTTTTTTTTTTTTTTTTTTAATGTTGTAGCCATATTGTAGCAACTTCATGACATTTTTTTTAAGCGATCAATCGACCTCATCATTTTTTTTTTTTTTTGGAAGGTCATGTCATTCATGCTATTCGAAATCTTGCCATTTATATGCCATCTATGAAGTCAAGTCATGCCATTTATATGCCATCCACGAAATCATGCCACTCATAACATCCATGAAGATGAAGTCATGCTGTTCATGCCATCCATGAAGACGAAGCCATGTCGTTCATCCTAACCATGAAGCCGAAGCCATGTCGTTCATCCCATCCATGAAGACGAAGCCATGCCTTACCTTGCCGTTACGCCGCCATGTTGTATCATGCCATCACGTCGTCATGTCATATCTTGCCATCACGTCGTCATGTCATATCTTGCCATCACGTCGTCATGTCATATCATGCCATCACGCCGCCAGCCAAGGATCGGGATTAAATATAACTGAGGTGGAGTTCGTTTGAGAAAGATCCTGATCCGCCAGAGCCAAACCGTTGTATCATACCATCCCGCCGCCATGCCATATCTTGACATCACGCCTGCAGTGGTGGTCACCTTCTTTTACAGTGACGGCATCCCTGTAACTCCAAGTTCTTCATCGCTGATGAGGTGACTTTGGTATACACAGCGATGGTCACCAGACCTTTACAGTGATGTCACTCCTACTCTCCGCCTGCAACGACCGGATCGCAAGTCACATCTCTATATCCGACAAATAGACACGTGTTTACACACATCATTCAATTTGTAAACACGATCGATCAAAGTCGAATCTCTGTAACCATAAATATTTTTTAAAAATCGAAGGAAATCTTGAATTGACTAAATCTCAAATCTAAGATCTAATTCTCCATTTGGTAGGTTGAGGATAAATAATCCCATGTTCATTGAATGGGAAACTTGCACAACACCTTTAAATTTTTACGAGATCGATTTTCCCATCTCATTGTGGATACGAAAATCTTTAATCCATCCCATAAAAAGTTGAAGATAAAATAACCATAAATATTTTATTTTATCCTTTTAATAGAAATGGAAAAATAATAGAAGATTTGATTTCCGAAATCCAGAAAATAAGGATTGATTTATACGATTTTCATACTGATTTTTTCTTCTTCTTCTTCTACAAATACTGATAAGAGATTCAGAATATTCCATGGAGAACTCTCCTATATATCTTGACATCCAATATATAGGAGAGTTCAACGTCGAAATCTCGTGTTTACAATTGTCCTGGTTCGACCTCTTTGATTTTTTTTTATTCTTTTTATTTATATGTTTATATGCTATTTTGATTTTTTATTTTGCAACTTTTTTGTATTGTATGAACTCTAAAACTTACCGTAAGTAATACACTTGGAATCGGTTAAAAGTTTTTCACTAAAATGTACATGTGTTCTTGTTTTAATTTTTTACATCTATAAAGTTGAAGATATTTCCTTTCATGAGTAGGAAAAAAAATGATGTCAAATTTTAGGGAAAATAGTTTAAATATAATATAAATTAATTCAAAAGTCATTCGATCTAAGTTTAATTGATAGCCACAAAATTAATAGACTAAAAAAAAATCTACTAAATTTGAAATTTGTGAACTTTAATCAAGTTAAATGTTTGTAGATTTTTTATGTATAACAAAAATGAGTTAAAAAATTGCATCAATAGCACAAAATTAAAAATAATTACACATATATCAAAATTCTAAGTGATTGAACTCAATCAATAACTAGTGATTGTCAATCAGTTGAACTTGATCACTTAACAAACTGATTGAGTTCAATCACTAGTTATTGATTGAGTCAATCATTCAAAATTTAGGTATAAACGAATTTTTGATAAAAATTTGCTATAATTCTAATAGAGGGCCCTAAAGTTGGTATACATACAAATTTCCTAAATGTTTTATTGTATTATAAAATATTTTTAAAACTTAGTAAATTAAAATAAGTGGAGTTTACTATCTACAATAAATTAATATTTGCACAGCAATATAATCATTGTAGATTAATGTCTCAAGTGAAAGATAATATTGTATATCAATTGTCTATTAATTTTAAATTAATGTTTTTTTTATCAGATAATGAACATATTAAAAAAAAAAACCAAAATAATATAAAGCCCATCACTTAATTTGATTTTAGAATGAGATTTATTTGTATTTTTTAATAAAAATGTTTATTTATATTAGATCATAGTATTCTTTTTTTTTTCTTTCTTTTTTTTGAAAACCATAGTATTCTTTTTATAATATTTTTAATGTTTGTGATATATTTTTTATACTACATGACTTAATTTTATTAAAAAACCAAAAAATATTATCAAATAAATTTTTGTTTATGTTTCTTTTTTTTTTTAATAAACAAAAAATATATAAATTACCAAAACATTATTGTTTCTTGTTCTACAAAAATTAAAATTTATGAATTTAAAATAGTTGTTTAGTTTTAAAAGAAAAAATCGACTTTAATTTCCTTTTAACGTTTGTTACAAGAAAGTATGAGAGTCTGTACAACAACTACACTATTCTACTTTTGTTGTGACCGGTTTTTGTTTTTATATTTGATTTTATATTATTTACGTGGAAACTATGGGTATGTTTGACCACAATTATATAAATGGTCGGATTGGTTATAATAACTTAACTCATGTTTCCTCACTGTTTACTATAATTGGTGATTACTTAAACTTGCGTTTCCGTTTATTTAAATTTGCGTGTCTGTCTATTCAAACCTTATATATACTATTTTTGTTACAATAACCAACCATTCAAACACCGTTTATTATAATTCATGTTATAATGAATCTGCCCCTCAAACCGTTCCACTGTCTATCATAACTAAATTAGTGTCTCAAACACACCTTATAATGTTTTAATTATATTTAACGTAATGTTTTTTAAGGTTTAAAATACTCAAAGATTTTTCTCAAAAGAAAAAAGAAAAAGAAAATGGAAGATTAATTTTTGGACCGGGTTGGGAAATTGACCGAATAAAAAATTGATTTGTGTTAGATTGTTGTGAAGCAAAATGCAGGCAATCAAGAAACAGATCCATAGATAAGAATCCAGAATTTATTGCTTTAATTTTATTTAGTTTGGTGAGATATTGTTTGTTTGTGGTTGGTGATGGCAATACACCGACAAACAAAAATTAACAAATTTATCCTACTAGGTCTTGTGTTTGGACAAACTAATCAATGTTAATTGTGTTTGCATTGTTTATTGTTTTTTTTTTTTTTTTTTTTTTAATTTAACGATATTTCAATAAGAGATTTGAACTATTTTTTTCGGTATAAATTGATGGAGGAGTTACAAATTCTATATATATATATATATATATTTTGCTCTAAATTAAATAAAAGTTAAATATTCGATTTTTTTAGATTGAATATATGATTGTAGTGTTGCTCTGTATTACCATCAAACAATAAAATTAACACGCTATCAATATTTTTAATAATGTGGATGGCTTTTTTTTATTATTAGATCATACATGAGAATTATATATATTTTTGTTTGTGTATATTAACATGTTTTGAAGTACTATTTTGATTTACTTTTTAGTTTTGTTTTATTTTAATCCAACCTAAATTATTGGTCTTTGTGATCAGTGTGAAGTTAGATTTAATCCTATTTTGTTTAATAATCTTAATATGAAAAAAAGACAAAATGTAAACTTTTTTTTTACAATATTTATAGGAAAAAAAAGTCGGATAATAATTTTGGTAGAAAAATTAATAATAAACTTATCCAAAGAACTAATTCTATTTTTTTTAGTGTACAAGATTAAAATTTGATATTTTGTATTTTTAAAACTATACACTTTGTTAAATGAGAAAACAAAGTATACGAGATTTCGATGCAAAATATAGATGTCGACCATTTTTTTTTTTTTTTTTAATTTTACACAACTATTTTTTTTAAGTAAACAATATTCTATTAAACCAAACCACTAATATAACCTATTATCCTAATAAGACCACAAATTAGTCGATCTTTACAAATTAAAGTGTGATTATACAAACAAGAGAGTAAAGATAAGCCAAAACTATATAGAAAACAAGACTCTTACCCAATTCCATTCGTGGACCCCACATTTTTATTTAATTATTAAAATATTAAAAAACTACTCAATATTTATTTTTTTATTTAAATAAAAACTTCAACAATTCTCTTTCCATCGCATCAAACCTAACTTTATTATTAAAAAATATTAAATATCTATTTTTATATTTAAATAAAAACTTCAATCATTCTCTTTCCATCCTATCAAACATAATTTTATCTTTTATTTTCTTTCCCCCAAACATAAATTTATTTCACTTATTTCTCTTCTCAACTCAACCCAACCCAACTCATCCTCTCACAGCCAAACATGCCCTAAGTAAAATATAAATAAAAAAAGTATCTTATAAATTTATAGATTAAAATATGATAAATTTCAAATTTCACTAAAAATATATGAACTAAATAACATAATAATAAAATTTGAGTGGGCCTCCTCTTTAAAAATGTATATTTCATAAGAAATAGTTGGCGTGTCTGAATATAAATTTCTAAAATCTATGAAAGTGTTTTTCTTTTAATATTAAACCAGTGGTAATGTATCTACTTTTTCTTAAACTGTATTTACTATTTTATTATAGATTAGTAGTTTTATAGTTTATTTACTAATAGTACTCATTTGACTTATTTTAACTTGTAAATATATTTTTGTAAATGAACATTTGTTTTATATTCATTTGCAATATGTTTTTAATGCCTCTATTACAAGAGGAGAAATCCAAGGAGAACAAACCCTACTTCACAAGTCCAAAGTTGATCAAACAAACAACATTGAAACTAAAATAAAATTAAATTGATGACCATGAATGACCCACAACTTTAACAAACTTGAATTCAAGAAATCTGGTTAACACAATTTTCGTAACTTTCTAAAAAATTTGGGGATAGACCGATAACTATATTGATGACGGGTGTGCAAGACTTCACCAAAATAATATGGAAACGAAGCGATTCTGGATAGAGCTCTCATATTTGCAATGTAAAAAAAAACATTTGCAATGAACTATACATGTTTTTTTAGCAATAGTTATACAATATTTGTGTATTCAATCAACATGGATTTAAATTGTTGTTTAATTGGTCTAACAATTTTAAGGAATATATTAAAATTTCAATTTAATTTAGACCTAATAACTAAAAAAGTTTTAAAATTTATTTAGAATTCGTTGTTGACGTATACCTTTAACGTCTGAATGCTCCTATGATCCATTACTCGAAGGCCTCGTTGCCCGATCAGTGAATGGGAGTACGAGGGCAACACTCTCGAGGAATTCTGCATTAAGACTTTTTATGTAGGTTGACGTTTTGTTTATAATAGGGCAACACTCTCGAACTATCATGGGGTAGATCAATTGGTTATAGAGGGACTTGGGGTGCTATTTTGATGGATTCAAATTCCATGGTGGCCACCTACTTAAGAATTAATTTCAAATTAATACCTACGAGATTGTGTGGTGTTTCTTCTCTCTACGTTTTATCTATTTTCGATTGGCACTTACTTAAAAAAAAACAATTTGTATTGTGAAATGTGTTTTCCACTTTTACTATATTTAAATAAGTTTTTACTACGTTTAAATGTTGTTTATGATTTTGACATTATATAATTTATTTCATTGTTTTATTATTTATGAAAAGGTGTTAAAATAAATTAATTTTGGAAATAAAATAAGAGTGAATCATGTATAGGTAGAGTTATTTATTGAATAGTAATAATGAATTAATAGGAATGAATTTAATATATAGTAGAATACACACTTCTCTACACTGTTGAAGAACAGAGCAAGAATCAAACCATAATGCTTCTTCATCTTCTTCTTCTTCTTCCTCTCTAGATTTCTCGACCTGTTCTTCTCTTTGCAATATACCACTTTCCGGCTTCCGACATGGCTAAGTGTCAAAGAACCGACGTCGGATCTGTGGATTTTGACCGACTCTCCACCTCCACCGCCGCCGCCCACTTCCGCCTCTGTACTTCCTTCTCCGCCGCTTCATTCCGGAGGAGGATTTCCTATGCTGTAAGCTGCGGTGGAAGCTCTCGCTATCGCCTCGGCGATGATGATACTGTTGCCTCCGCGATTAGGTCGGTTTCCGAGATTGTGGAGGAGCGGCAGCCGAAACGCTCCAGTGCGAAGCTGTTGGATCTACTGAGGTTGGAGTCCTCGCCGGAATCGACGACGACGAAGAAGAAGGAGGAGGTTCTGGAGGAGTTCATATGCGCGGTGAAGGAGTTGCAGGATCAGGATTTCGCGAAGAGGAGAGCGGCGGCGAGTCGAGTTAGGTCACTTGCGAAAGAGGATGCCGAAGCGAGAGGAACGCTCGCAATGCTCGGAGCTATTCCGCCGCTTGTTGGAATGCTTGATTTGGAAGACGATGATTCCAAGATCGCCTCGCTCTACGCTCTCCTCAATCTCGGAATCGGAAACGACTTGTAAGTTTTTTCATCTTCTTTTTATTTGAATCCTCCGATTTTGAATTGTTTTCTGGTATCTGTTTTGTTTTCGTTCTTAATATCAATTTGTTCTTGAGATTTTTTTTTCTTTAGTACCGATTCTCGAGATCAAATTGCGACGATAGTGTTAAACTCGTTTACAACCAAATAATGAAATCATTTTATTCTTTGTCAGATTTGTTATTCTCGTGCTACCAATATTTATTCTCGTGCTACCAATATTTTTTATTGGGTGAAAATAGTACTGATTAGTCACTTTCTGTATTCTCTCGAATATGTTTCAGTGATTTGTTTGTTTTATGCTTTCTATTCGAAGTTCTATTCATTTCTGATTCCATTGTGTATTTTGTTTCTCTAGTGATTCATATGTTTATGCCATTCTTTTGTCTTCATCTTCCTACACCTTTATCCTCTCGCTCAAAACGAGACACGAAAAAAATGAAAAAGAAGGATAGTGAAATTACATGAAATGGCGTGTAGCCATTGGGTGGGTGGTTGGAATTTGGATTCGAAGATCCACAAAGATTCACTTGTGACACTAATTTGTACACAATTCATATATTTTCATTCCTTTCATGTTTTATGGTGTCTGGCTCGGGACGGACGTGATTAACCAAGTATAATAGAACGAAACTCCGATCTCAGTCTAAAAAAACAAAAAACAAAAACATATAAGGAGATAAATTACAAAAGAAAACATTCAGAAGGAAACATACAGATTTTGAAGGTGCACCCATTTATTATTTCAGGCAGTCACACAGTGATCTCATTTAATGTATTTATCTTTTTCTACAGCTTGGTTCTGTTTTTTTCCTTCTTACAATCCCACTATTCTTGTACTGAATGTTTCCATTTATTAATCATAGCCTTATGGAACTCCCTTGCCACATGATAATCTCTTTTTTTAATCTAATCTTACATACATAGATTGCCAACTTTATTTCCAAATTGTAAGTTCTTTGGATTTTGGTTAAATTTTTCACCTCCTTTCAGGAACAAGGCAGCCATTGTAAAAGCAGGCACTGTGCACAAAATGCTTAAGCTGATTGAATCTGATAACTCCACAAATCCATCTGTTTCAGAAGCCATCGTTGCGAATTTCCTCGGCTTGAGCGCATTAGATACCAACAAACTGGTTATTGGATCATCAGGTGCAGTTCCATTTCTTGTGAAGAACTTATATGATCCAGGTAAAAAAAGTAGTTCACAAGTCAAACAAGATGCTCTACGTGCGGTTTATAACCTATCCATTTTCCCATCCAATGTTCCAATTATCGTTGAAACCAAGTTGATACCGTATCTTCTAAGCTCGATGGGGGACATGGAAGTTAGCGAACGAGCCCTCTCTATTCTAAGCAACGTGGTATCGACCGCAGAAGGTCGAAAGGCCGTAAGAACTTCTCCGGCGGATTCATTTGCAATACTAATTGATGTGTTGAGTTGGGCTGATTCACCAGGGTGCCAAGAGAAGGCCTCTTACATTTTAATGGTAATGGCACACAAATCTTATAATGATAGACAGGCAATGATTGAAGCTGGGATTTCATCAGCCTTGTTGGAGCTAACTCTTTTGGGCAGTACGTTGGCTCAAAAGCGAGCCTCGAGGATTTTGGAGAGTTTGAGGGTCGGTAAAGGAAAGGAGATCTCGGACGATTTCGGTGGAAATTCCTCGGCTCCGATTTGTGGTGGTTCGTGTTCTTTTACGAACCCGAATCTAGGCTCTGTTGAAGATTTGGAAGGATTGGATGATTTGGTGAGTGAAGAAAAGAAGGCTGTGAAGCAATTGGTGCTGCAGAGTTTGCAAAACAACATGAGGAGAATGGTTAGCAGAGCTAATTTGCCTCAAGATTTTGTGCCTTCTGATCATTTCAGGTCGCTCACATCATGTTCCACTTCTAGAAGCTTGCCGTTTTGAGTGCTTAATTCTATTGGAGTTGTGAATTCATTAAAAATTGTTGCAAAGCTAACCTGAACGGTCACAAATATATAAAAATAATAATAATAAAGATTCTAAAGTTAGTCATCCCTCTTCCTAAACTCATTTATTTTGTGTACATTGATTTTTTTTTTTTTCTTGTGGGGTTGGTTAAAATTAACCTTATTGTTTATCATAAAGTTAATATCATGAATTTCTTTTTAGAACAATATTGTGTCACAGAGATAATGTATCATTATTTTATATATATTTTTTGTAATGCATTTTTTATATATTTATGTGGCTTTTAATGTACAAGATATATTTTTGGTCCATGAAGTGGTTCTTGTTTCAGTTAAGGCAAAATATATTTTTGGTCCAAATTTGAGCTAAATGTCTATTTTGTCCCTTATTATTTATCCATAATTTGAGGGACCATTTAAAGATTTATTTTTATAAGGACTAAAATGTCACTTTTGAAACTTGAATGGTCAAATAGACATTCAGCTTTAACTTCGTGGACCCTAATGTATTTTGCCCTTTTGATTATTATTATTATTGTTGGGGGTTTTCTTTTTTTATTTTTGCAATTCAGTCCCTTTTATTTTCCAATAAAATACTTTTTCTCTTAAAATTGATTGATGATATAAGCTTATACAGCATGAGGAAGAATTAAAATATTTAATCTATTAAAATTTGTGCAAACTCACTAGTTATCATGTGCGATAAAATTATCTATTAGCCAACAATTAAATTGCAAATCATTATAGAGTAGCAAAGTGGCAAAAAATAAATTTAGAGTACTTAAGATAATAGGTTCAATTCATAGTGAGTCGTGACCATCTACCTATAAATTAATTTCATACGAATTTTCTTGGCATTTAAATATTATAATATCCCATAACATTAATTTAAGTGCGCGTAAACTGGCTCGAACGGCTAGGATGATTTAGTGATAGAACATAGTCAATGGCTTTTAGATTTTTAGATATTCAATGAAATCCGTGGTAGCCTTTGTCCGTGCTACGTAGAATTTAATAATTTTTTTCTCTTAGAAACAAGTGTCGGTCATTATTATTTTTCCTCCTAGAAAGTAGAAACCTGAAAATGTTATTTATTTATTTATTTATGTATGTTTGAATTTATAAGACTGCTCACTGCCCCTTCTTGTCTCCGAATCTTTTACTTTTTTATTATATTCTATTTTACTCTCTCTATCTTCGGATCTCTAAACTGAAATTGGATATAACACATTAATTACTTCTTGCATTTGACTGCAATGTCAACATGGATTTTCCTACCTTTCATTAGTTTATAGTTTCTAAACCTGTCTAAAAACGGCTTACCATGTGTTTTTTTTTGTCCAAAACAGTTTAAGTGCACCTCGATTATTATTGTTGAACATTACAGTGCAATAAAAAACCTAAAAAATGAATGACGATCAATTTTTTCTTTTGCATAAAATTGGATATATTGGTTTGTAATTTGAAAAAACTAAAAATATTGGATCGTATATTATCAATTAGTCATATAGAGTCATATTCTTTTGATTATTTAGAACATTTCCTATAATTTCGAAGATCAGACTCTTATAATAAATATTTTTTTGTCCTTCAAATGACAATATATTTTCCAAGTAACTTTCTCGAATTTTACTTTATTTTATATTAATTGTCATTATATATTTGAAACTAAGTTTATGAAAGAAAATCAGATGCAAAGACCAAATTTATATATTCAGATTCTTCTCATTTTATTGACAATGTGAACGACTGGATCACGAAAAGAAAATCACTTTCATATTGTAATACATGATTTTTAAAGAATTGACAAAAAATTAGATATTGGATCAGATCAAAAATCGAATCGAAATTATTCCTACTAAACATGTCGAATAACCCAATTTCGTATTCCATCTAGATTTTGGAGTATTGCCCTAAAAATCCATCATGAGACCCTCTAAATAATCATAGAATATCGAAATAGTTCGAGACATATTTCAACCGGCTCTCTATGTTGTTTGGAGATGTAATTATGGCACAAGGTGGTTTGGTGTGTGGAGGTGAGGAAAAGGGGGAAAATAAAACCTGAGCACGCACCTGCACTGCACGAGGTAGATTAATTCATTTATAGCACTCTTTTTTTTTTCTTTTTTTTTTAAATATTTATAGTACTCATTTTATTTCACTGCCATCTATTTTGTGTGATTTAATGTTTTTTTTTTTTTTTTTTTTTTTTTTAATTATGTGTAAATATATATAAAGCCCATATTGCCCATATTCTTTGTCAACGTCTTTGTCGCTTTAATCAAATTGCTAACTCGCCTGTAAAAATGTCTTATTTGCCTTTCAGTGTATTATTTGGTCACTTGTATTATTTAAGTTTAAATTATAAATTTGATGCTTCTAGTGTTTGCATTGTTTTATTTGGTCTTTTGTATTTGTGTTTTTTCAACCGATCGTGAAGTGATTTATTGATCAGGAGGGTAATAAAAAATTAAGAGGTGATGGGTTTAATGTTTGATGTCCACCTACCTAATATTTAATTTTTTATAGATTTTTTCGACATCTTAATGTTGTAAGATCATGTGGTATGTCCAATAATATTAGTTGAGGTGTTCTCAAACAATCACATATATATAAAAAAAAATTAATGGGTTTTTTAATTTGATCTCTGTGATAAATTGTGAGAAAGGCATAAAACCTTCTGATCTTCTATTAACTTTCCACACATATTTATAATACATCAAATATCAAATCTAAAAGATCTTCTAACAAATACTAAATAATCTAA
>JBBMEF010058510.1:0-11881 GCA_037832685.1 Sicyos baderoa | reverse complement strand
CGACCTAAAAAAAAAGGTCGTCGCGTGTCTCCCACCCACGCGACGACCCCAGTTTGCAATTATTTTGCATCCTTGACTCGTTTTTGCCATTTTTTTTTTCTAACCCTAGATCGCAAAAAATCCCTCCATCTTCCATTAAATCTCAAAATTCTCACAAACCCATAAGAAAGAGAGAAGGATGGACGAGAGAGAAAGAAATATGTTTCGGAGAGGAAAATTATTTTTATTTGATTTTTCTTTTGCTTAATTTGGTAGGAGGGACTATTTTTTAACATATTTGATAGTTGAGGATTATAATTAGGCATTTAAAATTTGGTGGACCGAAATTAAACAAACTTCATATTTTATATTTATTGAACATTTAAAAGTTGAAGGACTAAAATGAAACAAACCCTATAGTCTAGGAACCAAAATGTTATTTTAGCCTTATTATTACTATTAATTTGACAAATAAACTTAAATTCTGAATTATTTTATGATTTAATTAATTTCATGATTGAAGTTATTACTTTCCATCTTTAGACTGTTTTATTATTATTATTATTTTATTTATTTTATATCTTTATCATTTTATCTTCATCTTTTTTATGTATAGAAATATATTGAATGTTAGCTTAAGCTAACACAATTTTCGAGTAATTGATTTGCTTTATATTTTACATATTTACCTTTAGAAAATAAAAACATAGAAACTTGAATATAATTTTACATTTATGATTGTTAAATCAAAAGATCAGAAAATTTGATTCACAATCGCTACCCGCCATCATCACAACAAAAATAATTGCAATTAGAATTTTTTATTTTTTTCATTTGCAAATGTCTCAACGAAACCTGATTCAACTTGACATTAGAGAAAAATTAAACTCATATTAAGGCAAAAATTCTTACTAGCCCGAATTCAATCACACATAGGAGAGTTTTTGCAAAGTCGGGTTGTTAAATATAAAAGTCACAACCATATCGTACATGATCGAGAATACGCCCAATAATTTCGCAACAAAAGAAAAATTTGGATTATGGAAGAAAAAACAAAATATCAAATTAGGGTTGTTGCAAATTGATAAAAGAGAATTTCAAACTACTAACTAGGTTTCACAAAGGGAGGTTGAATAGTGAAATTGAAGAAATCGTTAAATTGTGTCATTTGGGTGACAACCGAACTAAGCTTTATTCCCCAAAAATCTGTTTCCATCCCATGCACAACTGATAAAAGAGAATTTCAAACTACTAACTCTGTTTTTTTTTTACTTTAAGTATTTTTTCTTTTTGTAATTTTGAAGAAATATGAGTTGTTTGTAATAAGAAGGAAAATCGGACGATAAAAGGGAAAGAAGATGAAATAAAGAAAAATCATTTAATCCACCTACAATTTTTTTTTTTTTTTTTTTTCGAACTCATTAAATTTCAAATTATGGTTAACTCTTTTTAACCTAAGGGACTATTTTTAACATTTTTAGTAAGTTGAGTAACCAAAATTAGATCTATAAAATATGTGGATCAAAATAGAACAAAAATGATAATTAAAGGTCTAAAAAGATGTTTTAACCTACATTTATTCTCATTAACTTTAATGTAAAAATTATACAAATAAAGAAGAAGAAAAACTATTTTTGAAAAAGAATATTTTAAAATGTTTTTGAAAGGTTAATAGCATATTATTCAAACAAAGTGTGAACATTTTTCATCTATAGTTTAAAGGTTAATTATTAAATATTGCACTTAAAGTCTTGAGTACTAATTATTAAAGTCTAAAAGCAAGTACTAATTAATAAAGTTAAAAAAAAGTACTAGTTTGAATATAATTTAAAAAATATCAAGTCAAAATTGATTGTGTTCCATAAAACACAATTTGATATTTAATACCCTTATATTTAAGTTATAACTCAAATATGCCAAGTCAAAACCTATGAATATAATTTAATTATTTAATTCATACATTGGTTAAAAAATAGGAAATTTGCACTGTATAGCAAATTTCCTACCCTACATTAGAATTATAGCAACTTTTTAAAAATATTGCAAATATAGTAACTTTTTTTTGATAGACTCTATCAAACACTATTGATGGAGTCTATCAGACACTATTGATGGAGTCTATCAGACACTATTGATGGAGTCTATCAGACACTATTGATGAAATCTATAAATCTGATTTTGCTATATTTGCAAATATTTTCAAAAAGTTGCTAATGCAATTATTTTGCCTTATTGTAATATACATACAAATTCCCCTAGAAGTTTCAGTTATACCCTTCCAAATAACTCCTAAATTTGAAAAGTAGGCTGGTTTTAAATTTATCCAAGCAAAATTATAAAACTTAATAATTAAAACAAAATTCAAATACATTAAAGAGCCTGTATTTTCACTATAAAAGTCTATAAATTAAATAGTCATCCGTTATAAACTTCTTCCCTACACAACGATCAATTGCAAGAAAACATAATAGATGATGTTGTTTTATTGAACCATGATTAATAGATGATGAGATAGGTTGAACTATAAAGTTGGTCCAATTTAGTCCATATAGTTTTATAAGCTAGAGTTATTTCCATGGCTTGACTATCTGTGTTTTAGGTCAGATGATTAATTTAATTATTAATAAGATGATCTTCTAAGTTCAGTAAATAATTTAGGGTGAGGAAGCTTTTCAATCCAAGCACCTTTAAGTTTTAGGTCCTGACTTGTATGTTTATATAGGGTGGCTTGGCTTGGCTTGGCTATAGCATAGTTGATATCTAAAGTCTATCTTAGGTTCAAGCTTTCAATGAAAAAATGCAATAATTTCACATCCTTATTCACTATATGAGAAATAAAGACATAATGCAAGGAGTGGAGTCTCCTACACCATGGTTATAAAAAAATGTTACCTCCTGAAACTCTACATCCATTTGTTCTTTGGCTCTAGCTTTGTGGACTTTCAACTATTGCAAACTTAATGGAGTTGTTTTATTTTTTTTGAGTTCAACAACAATTGGGATGGGAAGTATTCGAACCCATGACTCCGGTTGAGCTAGTGTGGAGTAGTATCTTTAATGTAATTTAAACTTTTTCTCTATAAAGGTTGTTGATTCAAAAGTATTAAGAGCTACTATCCTCTATAATCATACATATTTTCCAATTACATGGCAGGTAAAACAAGAGATACCTATAACTAACCAGTTGTGTTGCAACGTCTAGTCTTCCTGAATCTTATCTTGGTGGAGGTTTTCAAGATTCTCAATGCATGTCTTCAATAATGATTTGGCAGCTTCATTTTTCTCAATCTCGTACAGATGAAGAAGCTCGGCTTTAACTCCGATGTCTGTCCGGTGGACAGATGGCAAGTCAGTATATAGCTTTATGATCTCCAATAGGCATTCTGACGCATTAATGTGAACCTAAATTTGAAAAAGACAGTCACATAAATAAGCTTATGACACAATAGGAACTTGGTGGAATATGAACATTAGCCCTTTAAATATTGAAATTTCAAATGCCAATCGTTTTTGGAACAAGATTTAACTAGAAGATACTCGGTCGAATTTCATTACTGAATTCAGAGTTTAATTTATAGGCGAACTTGTGAAGCATTTAACACACCTGGGCAATCTTGACGGTGGTTATGCATTGAACTAGTAAAGGTGAGACAGAATGAGATAACTGCAAATGAGAGGGGAAATTTTATTTTAGACATTTTACAATAAGAATCACATGGAAAATATAAGCGCCATTAGTTACCTCAAGAACAAAAGAAATGGTACTATCGAGTTTGGTTCTTCCTTCAGAACCATGATGCAAGACCTCACGAAACCTTGAGCAAAGTTCATTGATTGACGAAAAAGTAGAAGTTTTCACTGAAAGTGACAAGTGCAGTTTCAACATCAATGAAGACAACTAAAAGCTGAGACAAGAAGAGAGAGAAGATGAAGATACCAGTCCATCGGAAGGCATTAGACAAAGATGTAGTAATCAAGTACAACAAGTTCTTTTGTTGTTCAATAACATCATCTAAATTAGCCACTTTGATGGAAGATGTCAAGCAATTTAAAATTTTCTCACGAGGAACTGAAGTTTCTCCTCTACCATCTGAGTCTGCATAAATTAATTTAGGTCACAATGGGATCAAAACTTGTAAAGTCTGGCAAGTTGAAGATCACAAATCTATCACAATATACACACACACAAGCAACAATATGTAACAGAAAAAGATCAAAGGAGATCGTCCAATGTTATTTCTTAGAATAACTTCGCCTTTCCCATGGATCATGGATCAAGGATCTCATTCAGATTCTTTTGTAGCGGTTCTCTATTCAAAATGAAGATAAAACTATGTGGTAGAATGTAGAGAATTTGGTTGGAAGGAATGTGAGAATATGGTCTAAGATAATAATAGAAGTACTAACCAACATGAGCATAGCTCAATGGGTTAAGACATACATCATTGATTAAAGTGATGAACTGAAACATATACTAGTAAAGAATGCTACGGTATAGTTTTTGTACCCTGGCGTCACTAGGCTGTGGCACGGAGATACATCGGAGGGTATTCTAGATTAAGCGCTCTCCAACAGCCTCGAACAAGGAACCTCCTAAGGAAGCATGTCTTCATTTATTTTTCGTTAAAATTTATTTCCCGGCCGTTATTGTCTCATTCAGTGTGTTTTCTTGCAATTCCTTTGGTTAAAGGATTTTCCTTCTTTATATATATATATATATATATATATATTTGTTTTTTTTCTTTGAGATTACAAGAATTGGGGGTGGGGGATTCGAACCCATGACCTCTTAGTCAGTGGGTGCAATGTTTTAAAAATCGGTCGAGACTTACACCTCAAGGCGAGGCGGGAGTAAAAAGCCTCAAGGCTTAAGCCTTGATAGTGAAAAATGAGGCTTACGCCTCATTGAACAGAGGCGTACGCCTCAATGCTAACGCCTTTTGTTCCTTTTCATTATGTGTCAATAATTTAAAGTTTTTAATTTTAATGAAGAATGTGTGCCATGTTTGTGACTCAAATATTGATAATAAATGTATCTATTAAGTTGTTTTAAAGGATAAATACCATTATCAAAGTGGAGGAGTCTCCCTTCCTTTGAGTCTTTGACAGCACCACATATCGTTTTTTTTTTTTTTTTTTTTTCTCAAAACCAACATATTTTGTCTTTTCTTTATGATTTTTTTTTTCCTATTTTCTTTTCATTTGTTATTATTCAGTTTTTCTATTTTACCAATGATGTTCAATTCTTTATTTTTTGTTTTTATCACATTATTAAATTAGATATTATTATTATTACAATTAGTTTTCACTTAATTTTTTTATAATCATTTATGTTTAAAACCAGTTTGTTTTCTTTTTTGTTTTTATTAATAGAACACCCAATTTGTCATTTTTTTTATTACTTTAATTTATTTTTTAGTTATTTATGTTTACAATTAGTTATGTTTTCTGAAGTTTTTTTTTCTTCCTATTATTATGTTTACACAAATTCTATATTTTGTGTACTTTTAAGGGTAATACTATGTTAAGAACTTATAGAATTTAAAAAAGTTTATATTTTATACTTTAAATATGTATTTTTTAATCTAAAATGAGGCTTACGCCTCATACCGCCTCGAGGCCGCCTTAAGCCTTTTAAAACTTTGATTGGGTGTACACTAATACTACTGAGCAATTGCTCTTGTTGCTAAATGAGAGTTTCATAATTTTAGAAAGATACTCGAAGGTCGAAAATATCCAGAGGGTCAAAAGAAGCATCAATTACTTTTTCTTCACGGCCTTCTGATAGGACTCAAGCCAAACATACTTATATTGTTTAATTCAGAAGTGAGCAGCTTCTCATACTGCATTCCCTAGGCCATTTGGGAGGGCATTTGTCCTACACAATACTTCTAAAAAAAATTGACCCTCTACTCGTGCACTTTAAAGAGATTATACGCCAACTCTCTTCTGACAACCTAATTCTATCAGTTCTCCTATTTCCGGCTTCTTTACATTGATACCCCTGACCAGAAAATAGACCTTTTCCTTAATGCCAAAACTTGAAATTTTGTTCACATCTAGAGGTTCTCATGGTGCTTCAAAAGGAGGTAGGTCCTTTCATATCATAAAGTTTGAAGTGGAATGAACACTCAGGACAAACTCCAGTACCACCAACCATTCAGTTTCCTTGCGCAGGATGAATGAAATTGGCTCAGAGAGATGAATAGTGTTGTAAGTCTAAACAGTTGACCACATGCCGCACTCGTTTGAGCACTTTACAAGACCTAAAAGGTAGTGAGTCATAAGTCATACCAGTATGACAGTGGATTAAGGAGAATGACATCCCCAACCTTTAATTGAACGCGACAGTGGCAAACTCTCAAGAGATGGACCATAGATTTATTTTGTTGGAAATAGGAAATTTCTGCACGAACTTTTGGAAATCTCTTTTCGACCTTGGTCAATATAGTTTTACTGTTTGTTTTTTTTTGTTTTTTTGGTCAATATAGTTCTACTGTTGATGCGAAGAATTCCCCAATGGCCACACCACACCCACACACGCATGCAACAAGTTAAAAAGAACGAGGTCAATTAATCGCGAATAGTGTCAAACAACCTAATCCAAATTAAATCGGAAGGTAGTGCATAAGATGATCAAAATTTTCATTATCTGGTCCACACAATGCTTCTTTATGGAAAATACGAAGAAATACATTAACATCAACTTGTCTCATATTAGAAAAATGATGACCAAACATTCACATCAACTTGTCTCATATTAGAAAAATTTAGAATGCAACTCTATCCAAAGAAAAAAAAAAGTAGTGGTAGCGTTTCCAAAGTTTACATCAAAGTGTACGACATAAACAAGGACATCCGAATGATGTTCTGACTTCTAATCATGGCAGGAGAAAAATTATGCGATTAATTCAACTTACTACAACAACAGTAAATTTGATATCAAGTAAGAACCTGTTTTAGCGGCATCCCCTCCCAAGGGTGCCTGCCCGGAATCAGCTGAGTTGCAAGCCTCAAATAGCAATGGGAATACCATATTGAAGAATTGGGGACTGCCAAAGGCCTTTATAACCTGAAAACAAGAAACCCATGGAAGATAAGTGCATGCTAGACTCTTTGTTTAAATGCCACCACCAATATTTCAAGACCAAGGCATCCAAGCAACAACTTAGGAACAGTATGTGTTATAATTTTTTGCAAAAACTAAGAAATAATATGTTTTATTCTCAATTTTTTAGCTTGTTTAGACCGTGGTTTTCAACAATTAAAACAGAATAGTAGATAAAGTAAGGTACAGTGGAACTTGAGGAATCTTAATTTTAGAATCAGGAAGGGCTCGTTTGATAACGTTCTCGTTTCCTGTTTCTCGTTTCTGTTTCTTCTTTTTGAGAAACAGAATTTTTTGGTAACCGTTCCTGTTTCTTGTTCCCAAAAATTTAAGAAACGTTTCCAAAATTTAGCTTCAAAATGAGAAACTCCAAAATGGAGTTTCTGCTGTTCCGTTTCTGAAATTTTTACAGATTTTTTTTATGTTTTGCGTTTATTCATAATAAATAGTACACGCTGTGTACATAATTGTGTTTTTGCCATAATGGTAAAAGTGAAAGTCCAACTTTATTATTTTCCCTCCCTTCCCAAGTTCGATTTACGGATGGATTTTTTTTTAATCATTTATTATTTCAATATATAATAACTTTTATACTTATTTTTTAAATTTAAATTCGGTAAATATTAATATTAATATTTATATATTATTTATCTTGATATAAATTATTTTTTTATTTATTCTCAAAAAAAATATATATTTATAAAGTATATTAATTAATATAAAATAGCATTTTTATTTATTTTTATTTAAATTATTTTAAATTTTATTATAGGGATATAAAATTTTAAAATGTTTATTATGTGTATTTATATCTTATTTGAATTTATTTATTTATAATTTGATTTTTTTTTTTGAGTACAAGTTGAGGGAGGGGGGTTTACAGATACCGATTCTTCCAGGATTCGAACTGCACCCAAACAATGAAACAATTGCGTCACTGACCCTTTTGGTATTTATGATTTGATTTTATACCTTTGTAATAGGTGTATTTTTTTTTTGACAATTTGACATTATTTTAATATTTTACAACCACAACATTTTCAAATTATGTTATTTTCGATCAATGATTTGAGTGAGATATTCATTTTTTTTTTGTTAAATTCACATTAAAATTCATTGTTATTTTTTATTAAAGAATTATTTAGGCTAGAAAATGTTATTATTTTTTAATAATTGAATTTACAGATATTTTAATGCTTACTGTAAAAAAAATTAAAAAAAACTAGAAACAAGAAACTGTTACCAAACGACCCACTCATATCCCAATTTACAGAATTGGCAATATATAATAATAATAGATATGAGTTGGCAATATACAGAATTCACTGAGTTCGTTTAAGAAACAAGAAATAGAAACAGTTACCAAACAGATTCTTGTATCTAATTCTAAAAAAATAAGAAACAAGAAACAAGAATTGAGAAACAAGAAACAAGAAACAAGAAACATGGTTACCAAACGAGCCCTTAATTCTTTCCAAAACATCAAAGTTTCAGTAACACCCGATATTTTACACTAATGAACATATAAAACATCAAAATTTCCCTAACACCCCATATTCTAATTTTTACCTAGAATCATGAATCTTAATTCTTTCCAAAAAAAGGAAGATACCATGTTGTGATACTTTCAGGTGTTAAAATGTTTGTTCTGATTTTAAAGAAAAATAAATAGTTTCCATTTCACTATATATATTAAATATACATCCTAAGAAGTTCCAATGTTATAGACTCATATGCCAGAAGTAATAACCAAAAAGGAAAGCAATTCATTAAATAGTTTACAGTCTCTATTAATAGAAACTATTGAAAGATAGGAAAAGATACAAAATAGTATTTAATCTAATCATAAAATGAATAAATAATTAAAAGGATGAAAATATTAAAATAAATATAAACGAACAGAAACATTATGCACCTGCTCAAGACATGCAAAAGCTGCTTCTCGGAATTTCTTTGCTTTCTTGGAGCAGGAAGAAGATACCAGTTTTACAATGGCATTTGGCATGGTAGGATCTGCATCAGAAATTAATTTGTGGCTAGCAGTTGAAATAGCACCCAGTGCATATAGTATGGCATCTTTTCCCTGTCAGAGTGGAAATATCACCAAAAACGACTAAGAGTGAAGCTGATGAATCCCCATCATTAGAAGCTCAGATTTTTTTCAACATAATTCTATTAAACTACCAGAATCCTCTTCATCATACTCTAACACGATGAACTAATTTCATGCTATGTTCGTCAAAGAAAAATACATCCAAAGACTTTAAAGTTTCAGCAATTTCTTTTCTTTAGATAAGACGTATTCTTGGAAATCATACAACATATTTGTTTTGGGTAATAAAGTCACATAACGGTACCTCCCATATATGGCCAGAAACCTCTTTCATAAGAGATTGGAGCAGGAGTTGATGATAAGATGATATGGACTCACCCAAAACTTCACAAAGTTTGCAAATTGCTTGTGCTGACTACAAGATAGGAACAAGCAAGCAGAATGAAAAAAAAGTAAGGAAAACTCGTTCAAATAAGAAAAAGTTAGAACGGAGTTACAATTGAAAAGAACACCACTTACTTTCTTTTTACTGTTCCACGATGACGACGTAATTCCATTGCATATGAGAGAACAAATTTCTCCCAAATATAATTGCAGAGTAATACGTTCTCCACTAGTATTTTCTTCCCACAACTCCTCAAATAACCCAGAAACATGCTTATCATCTTCAAATCTATATAAATAAAAAGTTCATGAACTAACTTTTTCAATCCAAGAATAAATAGAATCTAAATGATGACAGGAGAGATAAAGCCTTCAATATCCTCAATCAATTAAGATGTGCAGAAGCGTACTTATCTTTTTTTTTTTTTTAATGAAGTAAACACAACCAGTTAAAAACAAACGCAGCTCCCTTAATAATAAGAGTAGACATGAAACTAGTAGCTAATCCAACCAACCAATAAAGTGTAAAAATAGATTATACCAATATTATGTATTATAAATACTTATTAAAAGAAAGCATGTGAGAACACTCATTAATATCAATAGATTTGCTAATTATTTTTAAAAGTGACCATATTTGTAATTATTTATCGATTTGTCTAGTCAAAGAGATCCACAAAAAAAATAAAAAAAAATAAAAAGCACTAGCATGCTTAAGAGCACTCGCAGCTGAATGATCTCATAATACCTAAATTTTGACGGCCTTCAGAATATTTCATTTGGTAAACCAGTTTAACTAAACTTCATACTGCCAATTGGGATTAATCATGATTTAGATATGAAAGATGCTTATCCTTTTTCGTCAGGAATCTTTCCTGAACCACTCAGCAATGCTATATTATGTTTATAGGCATATGTAAGGTACCTAACCTAGGGGTATATTTGTAATAAGAGTATTAGTAAGGGTAGAAAGGTAATATGGTAGAGAGTTAGTTAAGGAAGGTTATAAATATGAGGAGAGGAGTGGAGAAGAGGGGATCGATAATTTTGGAGAGGTTTTGGCTTGGGTTAGCATACTCAAGACTCAAGAGGGAGGGATTTCTAGGGTTAAGCCTAGGGTGTCTCTATAATTTGCATCTATTCTATCAATATTATTTTGATGTGTTCTTGTAAGGTTAGAATCCTTACATCATATAAAATAATGAAATAACATGAAATACATAAATCATTCTAAAGATCAATTTTCAGCAAATCTACTAAAAAGTAGTTTTCTTCAAACCTTGATACGAAAATAACTGGAATAACTGCCGCGAGATATCCACTCAGAACATCTGAGGCCATGGACGAATAGCTTTTGAGTAAAAGAGCACAGGAAATTTGGTCATTCCTGTCCCCTGTATGTAGAGATGTGCTATCTTCGATTAACTTCTGAACCTGAGATTGTGCTGAAAATTTCATAACCACCGAACAAGCAGCAGCAAAGGCACGTTTTGCTGCAACACTCTTCTCCTCCTTGACCACCGGAAACAACAACCTCAATAGCATGTTTGTATATGGTTTGATATCAGGACCAACCTTTTGAACCAATAAGGTCACGAAGTTGGCTACACCAACCCTGTTAAAAAATATAAAACATTATAGAAAACACTAGCAAAAAATAAAACATTCAGTTTTCTAAATCATAAACTCTTTATTCTCCTTGACTATCCTCTATGAATCACATATTGCATTAATCATCTTCTTCCCTGCACTCTGGCATAACTTTTGTACGTCGTTCATGGTTCTGATTCCATGATTCTATCTATTCACTGGATAAGAAATTAGTAACTTCCATTCTTTGGAATAAGAGATGCTTTTGTTAAAAAAAAGTATTGCATCATTCAGACCTCGTGTTGAGGCCTACTCCAGATCGAATCAAATGAGCAAGCCGAGGAATCAATGAATTTAATGATTCATCATCCACAACTTTAATGCACATGTCTAGAGTTTCCCACATAGGTGATCCCTTTGCAATTGATATTCTGAGATTCTCAAGCTTATCTGTTTGCACTCCAACATTTGCTGCATGCAACTGCAAAGATAAAAAAATTTAGATACCTCTCCACCACAAAAGAAAAAGTGAAGGAACAAATGAAACATTCCAAGATTCTGTTCAACCAATTTAATGTTCACCCACTCAAATCAGTATAGTTTCCTGTTTATTTTTTGTTTGTCCTTTTTATCTTAAATTAGTGCTTTTCTTTGCAAGAACTTGTCTTCCTGAGCAATATTTTTTTTTTTTTTTTTTTTGGATAAGAAACAATTTCATTGATTATGAAATTACAAAATATAGATATAGTTATAGATTACTGAGATTC
>JBBMEF010058499.1:0-11882 GCA_037832685.1 Sicyos baderoa | reverse complement strand
CATTATATGAAATTTGAGAGAGAATAGGCTTAAATTTGAAAAACCAAAAACAAGAAACCAAATGGTTATCAAACGGGACCTAGACAAATCCATGATAGTTTATTATTTAGATTATTTTTTTACTGTATAACCAAACTTTTAAGTGTTTGGACCAACTTACCAACTGTATAACCAAACATTATTGAATTGAAAAACTCTTTTCATGCTCGAATTTGGATTATATCATGGCAAACTTTGTGTAACAAACTACTGGTGATGGCAATAATATAAAAGATCGATTGAATAAACCTGAATCTCTTCTCCTGCATCTTGATTGGAAAGACTACGCCCTGTTCGTCCAACAAGGAAAAAAGCAGGAATGTTCGAGCAGTGAATCAAGTGAAACAAACAGGCCAGTTGTTCATCATAGATCTGTGCAGTTGATGGAAGTTCCTCGACTTTGGCAATCATCGTTTTAGAAATATCGGTTTCTGGACCTGCCTTGGCACCATACAGAAGAACAGACCGACCGCTTTTAGTGAGACTTTTGCTCTCCCACTTGAGCTTCTGGGATGTAATAACAGATGGGACTACAAGAGTGGGTTTTGAAGAAGGTAAGCTTTCTCCAGCTATGTGTGAAAGAACTTCGTTTAGAGCACATGCCAAGACTGGAGGTTCGTAACTTTGTAAGATTACCACTGAAACCTGAAAATTAAAGAAAAAAAACAATTGTAGGAAAAGATGGAAGAAATAATCCACCAAGTAAATTTTGTAGTCGTGTCGATGCGTGGACTCTTATAAGCTGAAAGAAACAGGTAAGTTATTACATCGGAAGTTGCAAAAAAACACATTCTGTACTTTGAAATCTTAAAATTTGACCAAACTGATTCATGAAAGAGAGCAATTTAGATGATGCCTATATTTGAAGCTCACCTATGTGGCTCAATTTGAGCCATATGTGGGCTTCAAAATATAAATTGCTCTCTTCATGAAAAATGTTTGATAACAAAGTCTTCTGCAGCTTTGAAAATATATGCTCGAGATAAAAGCATATAAAAAGTCGTTAAAAAAACATAGCACCATTTTCACACTTCCTGAAACATACAATAATCCTCGGTTACAATGCTGAACGGATTCAGTTCAGTTATGTTCAATTTCTAACCGAGATTCAGTTTAATAATACCTAAATCAACCTACCTACTCACAAATTTTATCACATTCAAAATGTCACACCATTGACAATGAAGTAACAAAAAAATAATTTTTATACCTGTGAGCCCATTGTAGGGTAAGATAGTTGTCACGTGAAAATATTCGAAATGCACGTAACCTAGCCCAAAAACTCATGAATATTTAAAAAGTGATAATTTCACTAGCAGTCTAGCATTGCTATAGTTCCAAAGACACCTAGAAAAATTCCCTAAAGTTGGTCCATCAGCCGAGAGACCAACGCCCACCACAAAGTATTAAAATGCACAATATCCTTAACCTAACTCAAGGTCTCTCCACACCCAAAAATTCCTATCATTGCTCTTTAGTCATAACTAAACCTACAAAAAAAAAAAAAAAAAAAAAAAGAAAAGAAAGTCGGGATACATGCTTGCCATACGACCACCCTTATCCCCAAATGGGATTTAGAGAAATCTCATGTATCATAGAAAAAATGTCTCCCTTCCAAACCCAACTGATCCCAAGGGAGGCCTTTCTTATTGCTTTGTGGAATTGAATGGACAGTCTCGATGATCCACATGGCTATATCAATGGGTGTCATATAGGGTTTAGAGTTTAGGCACAGTGGTTGAAGATTTGGGTTTTGAAGGTATGCTCCCTTCAAGGTCCTAGGTTCGAAACTCACCTGTGACATTACTCATTCGATATCTCCAGTGCCTAGCCTAGAGATGGGCGTGGTTACCCTTGTTTCATATAGGCAACACTCCCAAAATCAATTTTCACCAAGGGAAGCGTTTAGCATAACAATAGTCTAAATGCTACATCATACTCCCAAGTCTCATTCATATTTAAACATGTCCAAATGGATTCATTGTTTTGTTATGATTAAGATTATTGGAATATTTAACCACATCGTTATATAGTTCATACAGACATTCCAAACTACATGAGAGCTGCCATACGCCCAACTCATCGGCTACATAAGCCAGCTAAGATAATCCAACAATAATTCTAATTTGATTAGCTAGTCATAAGTAACATGTTTAACACTGACATTCTCAACAAAAACTTCTAACCATTTTTCAGAAACTCCAACTTCCAAATTTCCATAATCATAGCATGTTAAGATCTCACAATTGTCCCACGTTGGAAAAGTGAAGAATCCTACCACTACCAGCATTTATAAGAGATATGTGTTACTCCCCTCATTGTCAATTAATTTTGAGGTGAAACCTCATATTCTCTAATATGGTATCAGAGCCTATAAAACCCAAACGGTTCTCAATCCAATATAAATGAAATTGAGATCAGATTTAAGATTGATGAGGCACCATCTTGAGAACATGTTAAGATTTCCCAAATGTCCCACATCGTAAAAGTGGAAGTCCTAAAATCATTTATAAAAGATATGCGTTACTCCTCTCATTGCAAATTGTTTTTGAGGTGGAACCCATATTCTCTAATACAGAGACCCAAAAAAAGTCCAGAAATCAGATATAAACATAACTCACTGTCGCTCTTAAATTACCTGATAGATTCCCTTGTCATCGAGATAGTGAACAGCGCTCCCAGATGCCTTGTGGTTTCCGATTCCGTACTTGTCCAGAGGGAATTCGAAGCATTCGTCTCTGCGCCAAAATCAAGCCAAATTTCATCTGTTAGACGGATAATCACCGAGTTCAACGAGGAAAAAAGAAAGGAAGAGATGAAAATTGAGCTAACCTCGTGGTAACCGTGAGAGGAGGGTTGGGGCGAAGAGCGCCGGAAATGGCTGAGGCGAAACCCTCGGAATCTGTGATGAGAAATATTACTTCTGGAGCTGATTTCATTCTCTTCTCTCTGAAATTCAACTCTGAGACGGTGAATCGCCGCCGGAGAAGATGGAATTCAGAGGAACTTCTGGTTTCGTATAGCTTGGATTGCTCTATCGCCCATTCGAGTTTCTTTGCTTCCTACTGAATCACTGATGCCTTTCTCCCCACGAAAATTAAATAGTTTATTTTTAATGCTTTTTTTTTTGGAAAGAGAATTTCTACTTCCTAACATATTTTGTGCTCTTCATTATAACTTCACCACATTTTGTCTAAAATTTCAATTATATTATTGTTAGACTTCTATCAATTCAATTGATAGACTTCAAGTAACCGAACCGTGTAAATTAATAAACTTCGACTATTTTTGTGTCTCAAATGAATAAAATTAGAAATTATGTTATATATGAAATTTTTTTTTTTTTTAATATACATGCAAAATTCCCTATTTTAATATTTTCTTTTTAAATTAAACTATTTTTAATGAGTTAAATTATTCATAATATGGGATTATACATGGTATGAATACCAATTTTTATATGAATGCGAACCACTTTATCTCAATTGTTTTTTTACAAATACTGATTATAGGGATCAAACCCATGACGTTAGTGTTGAACTGATTTACAATCAAATAATTGCGTGACTAACTCATTCGATGATCCCAATTATTGTATTTCTTTTAAAATAATAGATTTGATTCTCAAATGCAAAATCAAATAGTAACAAAAAAAGAACTAATCGATTAAAAACATAGTTTTCTTTAAAAAATTGAAAAGTTAAAATCTTAATTATGGGTCTACTCCTACTGTCGGCCCCCAGACTTTAATAGCGGGATCTGCCGCCAGTGTTAGGTATGCTTGAATTGAACTTGATGAAATTGTAAAAAGAATCTTTAAAAATAAAGTGTATGATTTTATTTTTAGTATAGTAGGGGTGAATATGAGTTGGGTTGAATTATAGTGATTTTCAACCATGCCCAAAAATAAAAATTTGGTTGGTCAATTCTCCAACCCAATCCAATTCAATTAAAGATACAATCCCATCCAACCTAATCTTTTATTTTCAGATTGGGTTTGGTTGAGTTATCAGGTTCATAGATTTGCAACTAACGCCATTTTTACGATTCCTATAAACTTAGGACAAATATTAGCATAAGTATATTGTTATTGCAAATGCGAAATTCAAGTTTATCTAAACCCTAAAAAATAAAAAGTCTAACAATAATAATGAAATAAAATAAATACACATATACATATAATATAAATAATTAAATAACATAATAATTATTATATTGGTAAAAAAATATATTTTTTAAACTAATTGATAAATTTAGGTTGGTCGGGTTGGATTGATTTTAGGTCAACCATTGACCCAACCTTACTCATCAAAATTTCATATTTTAAATCCAAACTAACTCATTTATGTATTCAACCCCAGTCTATACTTCAAAATTAATATGCACACGTGGAATATTATATTAATTTTATTTTTCATTTTTTAAAACGAACCGTTCCCAAAAAATCTAAAAAGAAAGTCCATGTGACGCATGGATAGACCCGTGAATCCACCTCCACTCAATCTCTTCTAATTACAAAATTATTAATTTTCTTTTTAATTTTATTCGGAACAGCTGCAACTTTACTTTCCCAATATTACCCCTCTGGGGACCATGTTCCGAAGCACGAAAATGAAGGGTAAACGACGTAATAAATCGAAACTCGCAAGGGTAAAATAGACCAAAACACCTCATCAAATACCAGTGGCGAAGCACAAATCTCTGATTCGCTGTACATTTGCAGAGCTGAGCTTTTCATTTTCCGGTCACCGGCTGATCGGAGAAGAAACCTAGTTTTCGTTTCGTTACGATTCGAATTGATTTATTTTCTAATGGCGTCTTCAATGTCTGCCGTTGGAGTTCTCAGACTTCCGTCGACGGCGACGGCGTCTTCGTCGTCGAGCGGCGGTTCTAACCGCGCAAGGAGAAGCAGCCTTCGAAGCCTTTCGTTCGGCGCGTCTGACATTTCTGGCGACAAGATCGACTTCAGAGCTTCTGGTTTGGGATCGCGACGTGTTTCCGGTGGTCGAGCGGCTCCTCTGATCGTCTCTCCGAAAGCGGTTTCTGATTCTAAGAACTCTCAGACTTGCCTCGATCCCGATGCTAGCAGGGTTAGTACTGCGTTCTTGGAATTTACTTCGTTAGATTTTCTGTTTTTGCATTTCTGCGAATCTGTTTTGGAATGGATGATTGTTGAATTGCTTCTGTTATCGTTTAGAGTGTTCTAGGGATTATTCTGGGCGGCGGTGCCGGAACGCGGCTGTATCCGCTCACTAAGAAGCGGGCAAAGCCGGCTGTTCCTCTAGGAGCGAATTACAGGCTGATTGACATTCCTGTTAGCAATTGTCTCAACAGCAACGTTTCCAAGATTTATGTTCTTACGCAATTCAATTCCGCTTCTCTTAATCGTCATCTTTCTCGAGCTTATGCGAGTAATATGGGCGGTTACAAGAACGAAGGATTTGTTGAGGTTCTAGCCGCTCAGCAGAGTCCGGAGAATCCAAATTGGTTCCAGGTGATGAAATCAAGCTTATGCTTCTTCTTCATGATTAATGCGAAAATTGGAAAGAAAAAAAAACTGAAGCCTACCATTTTATTCAGAATATTGACTCTACGAACTCTGGCATCAGCATGCATTTTCTTTAAGTTTGTGTAGACTTGGAGGCCTTTCTTTTTAGTATTTAACTAGCTATTACAAATGAGTTTTTATAGCCCCTATTCCAAAATTTATATATAAGAACTCGAAATAATCCCTCAAAATCCCTCAAAATAACCACTCATTTCTAACCACCAAAAAATAACTACTCATTGTAAAACCACTTTTATGTAAATTCTCTACCAAAATCCACATCCAAATGAGCCATTGTCTGCCACTCCTCTACTAAAATCCACATCCAAACTAGCTATTACTACAACTTCAATTTATAATCACTCGAATTAACTGCTCATTCTAATCACTCGTGCAATTACTCACCCAAAAACCTCCTCTTGTTTTATCTCATGATAGTTTGACGCCATAACCTGCAGGGCACGGCTGATGCAGTTAGGCAGTACTTATGGCTATTTGAAGAGCACAATGTTTTGGAATATCTAATTCTTGCTGGTGATCATCTGTACCGAATGGATTACGAAAAATTCATTCAAGCACACAGGGAGACTGATGCAGATATCACTGTAGCTGCACTGCCCATGGATGAAAAGCGTGCTACTGCATTTGGTCTGATGAAGATTGATGAAGAAGGACGCATACTTGAGTTTGCAGAGAAGCCAAAAGGAGAGCAATTGAAAGCCATGAAGGTGAAGCCAAACTCCACTACTTTCAATTCTAATATTTTATTCTCTCAAGGTAGAAACATTCTGTGTCTCCATTCCTTCAATGTCTCCCGGTACTTGGCCTAGAGACGGGCGTGGTTACCCCAATTATAGTGGAGTGAAGCTCCGATTTCCCGGTTTAAAAAAAAAGATTCATAAGCCGTTCTATCTTTTTGATTGGTAGTCTGGTTAGCACTTCTAAGCGAACTATGTTTATAATTGCTGTGTCTTCTCTCTTACAGGTTGATACTACTATTTTGGGTCTTGATGATGAGAGAGCGAAAGAGATGCCTTTCATTGCCAGCATGGGTATTTACGTTATCAGCAAGAATGTGATGCTGAATCTTCTTAGAAACAAATTCCCCGGGGCAAATGATTTTGGTAGTGAAGTTATTCCTGGTGCAACTTCCATTGGATTGAGGGTAAGAAAATTACGCATTTATACACTATAAATGTAACAGTATAATCCATATATCATAGATTTAACAGTATAATCCATATATCATAGATTTAACGATCATAGAGTAGTCTAGTGGTCGAGAGAGGCTTACGAAATTAAGAGGTGATGAGTTCAATACATGGTGATCATTTGTCTAGTTATTAATTTTCTACGAATTTACTTGACATCCAAATAGTACCAAAGAAATAGAACTGGTGCGAACTCTAACTATTCCATGCACATCATACCATGATTCAAGAAAAGTAAAAAGAAAGAAGTTTAGATGAATTAGAGTTCTGATCTTGAACTTATGTCACTTTTGACTATTCTTGGTTTGCTGGACAAAGATGATTTCAAAGCTACTTTTATTTGGCTGGATCTGATCTCTATTGCTTTGACTTTTAGGTGCAAGCTTACTTGTATGATGGCTACTGGGAAGATATTGGTACCATAGAAGCCTTTTACAATGCAAATCTGGGAATCACGAAGAAGCCAGTACCAGACTTTAGGTAATTTAGTCTAGTTCGATTCGGTTTCCCCCCCATTTGTTACCAATAAATTGTTAATTTATCATTTGTTTTATGATACACGAATCACCCAATTGCAGCTTCTATGATCGTTCATCTCCAATCTACACACAACCTCGGTATTTGCCGCCATCGAAAATGCTTGATGCCGACATTACAGACAGTGTTATTGGTGAGGGCTGTGTCATAAAGGTAACTTCTTTACGAGTAAAGTAGCTCTTTGCTATGTCAAAATCGTGCTATTACAATGTTTCTGTTGCACTGTTCTTCACCACCCTTTCATCAGCTGAAGTCGCCCTTTTTTCTTTTTTCTCCTTAGAACTGCAAGATTCACCACTCTGTCGTTGGCCTCCGATCATGCATATCAGAAGGTGCAATCATAGAAGACACGTTATTGATGGGTGCAGATTATTATGAGGTATTCGACTTAACCTTATTCGCCGCATGAGTTTAGTGATAGTTGTGGTTTTTTTAGCTTTCTTTTAACTACTATTAGATTCTGAAAATTGTTTGGCTATATAGCTAAACAACATGGAAATTTTGAAAAGAACATACTTTTAATTGGTTAAAAACAGTCTATATGATGGATGGTGTAGTTGGTTGAAGACTTGGGTTTTAAGGGTATGCTCCGTAATTGGTTGAAGGCTTGGGTTTTGAGGGTATGCTCCCCAAAGTTCCAGATTGGAGACCCACTTGTGACATTAATTTATAGATACCTCCAATTGTGTCTCCACTCCTCCGATATATCCCAGTGCTCCAGCGTAAGGACGGGTTAGTGGTGTCCCAAGTATTAGGGGAGTGAAGCCTCCGAAGGTTGAAAACATTTTTTTCCATCCAAGAAAAACACACCTAAAGCTGGCTGTGTCTTGAAGTAGAGAGCCATTCCGAATGACTTGTAATTGTAGTTGCAGGATCCTGTTTGTTTTGCACTTTGTTTGTTGACAGGAAAAACTGTGGAGTTGTGAGCATATATTTTTACTGATTTGTTTTCTTGTGGTGTTCCTCAGACGGATGCTGACCGTAGATTACTGGCGGCAAAGGGCAGTGTACCAATCGGCATTGGCAGAAACTCTCACATCAAGAGAGCCATCATTGACAAAAATGCTCGCATCGGGGAAAATGTCAAGGTTTGTCACTTCAACTTGTTTCCTTTTATTTCATTTTTAAACATTTATTTTACAGTCTTTAACATCAATCCATTCTCGGGGTGGGGTCTCATCAGGATGTTGATTTACATTAGCTGTTTGACTATATCAACCAAACCCACTGCTCCCATTTGGACAGAACATAAAGAACATAGACAAGTAGACAAAATTTGGGTTCATCAAAGCTGCCTTTAGTTTTGTTGATGGTGGGAATGAATCTACTTCACATCACCAGACACCACCCCCTTGCTTGCTACCATATTCATTTCTTATTTCAATCTGGGATTCGTATCTATCTAGTCTTATACGTAAAAGAATATGATACCATTTTTTTTAAACTTTTTAACTGTGTCTAAAGTTGATTGTTTGACTTATCTAAATTCATGAAATTTACCTAATTAAATAATATGTTCACCCCACACAAAGAAAGTTTCTTAGATCGTTCGACTTATCTAAAGTTCATGAGATTTACGTACTGGTGAATTAATTTCATATGCGTTTTCTTAACATCTTAATAATTTAGGGCAAGTTGTGTGTTCTATGACAATAATTGAAGTGGGTGTAAACTGGTGTGAACAAAGAAACATTAAAAAAAAGTTTTTGGGTATGATATGGAATGAAATTTCTGAGTGGGGGTGCTTGATTGAAATCCATCTCAGATTGTAAATGGAGACAATGTGCAAGAAGCAGCAAGGGAGACAGATGGGTACTTCATAAAGAGTGGGATTGTGACAGTAATCAAAGATGCTTTGATTCCCAGTGGCACTGTTATCTAAACACAACACACCAGCAAATCAGGCATGTTTTTCACTCAACTGTCAATTTTGATTATGTACTCAGCATTCCTTTTGGGTTGTAAATGCTAAGTTTAGGAAGAGAATTTCTCACTCCAGTCCCCACTGTGTAGGGCACTATTTACTTGGAAGTTATGTTGTAAATCTCCCTCTTCTGCACTCAATTGGTTTCTCTTTATGGTTTCACTTATTTAGAAATTAAATTTTTAATTGATTTTCTTCGCATTTAAATGTTGTAGGTCCCGTAAAAAACAGTCAAAAGTGCGTATAAGATAGCTGCTCATGAATAAAAAAAAAAGGTCTTACTAGAATAAGATCCAAGGCATTATTGATTTGCTTTTCCATTTCTATTATTTTCAAATTTTGGAAGATCATACTTTCACAGTTCTTTATTTCTTAAATGGAAGAAAGTGGGTATATCATAAAATCTGTCCATCTAGGTTGACTGAGGAGGTATTACCTCAAAATTTGTGTACGTGATTGATTAATAAATATATGAGTAGAGTCACTAGCTTGGCGACATCTAATTCTATAACTAATAGATCATAGCTTCAAATTCTCACCAATTATAATTGAACTATATATATAGAACTATTTGTTCCAACATTTTTTTTAATATAGCCGTCTAATAAAGGTTACCAACCTACCAACACTTATAAGCTATTGAAAATAAATCAGATTATAAAGTCAAAAAGAATTGTGGACTCGATGCTATAGCCACCACCTTCAACCCTGTCACAATATTTCAATAATTTACCCGCACCAACCAACAGTGATAAAACATAATTTTCTATTAAAGATAAAATTCAACTAGGGATAGATTGAGTTTACCACTAATTGAATTCTATTACTACTAGAATTCAACAAGTAATAGAATTCAATTTGGATTTTTCTACTATGGAATTATCTTGCCCTTTTTTATTATACATGCAAAATCCATCGATATCTTAGTTGCAAAGGATGGCTAATAAGATATTAAAACTTCGGACCGAAACATGCCACTAAAAGACTCTACCGAAACGAAAATAAGATGCCCTGGAAAATGTAGAGGCAGTAAGATGACATTTGGTCAGATCTAGTATAAATCGTACATGGACGATAGTTGGAGTTGGCGACTCTGTTTAGTTGTGAATACTTGAACTTGAACCATTGCACTTTAATTTCATCAATCCTGTCACAAAATAATGAACAAGAACTAAATTCCATCTTCATCAAGCACACGAGAGTTACCATCAATGGCTCTGCATAGTCAAAACTGGAGAACTTCACCAACAACCCTACTTAAAAGGGACAAGAATGAACACAAATTTTGGCAATCCATAGCATTCTTCCCATAATGTAAACCATCATTCCGACATAAGATTAAGTTTTTTTTCGATTAAAAATTTTGAATCGATAAAATGCTGGGGATTGCAATTATTCAATTCTCATCTACAAGTAGAGAGCTCTTATGTAAGTTGCCCGAATGGGGCTTCCTCTTTTTAATTTCAACCATCAATAGAATTGTTTCTTATTAAAAAAAACCAATATGAATTGATGAAAAAAAAACAATAGATTCAAAATGAACAAAAGCCTATTATGTGACAAATTAAACCTATTTATTTTCTAAGGACAGGGATCGGATCTTTGGATCATGCAAATGTGAGACCTCAAATTAAATGTTCATACTCAACGTAGAGCACAAAAGAGAATAGTTAGAGACCCTCTGGTTACAAAGAGAACATGATCCCAAAAAAAAACAAACTGAAACACAATTACACATCCAATAACTATCATGGAAGTTACCTTTTTCGTAATCTATTCTGACTAGGTATACATGAAGCAAGGGCTATTTGGCTCGAAAACTTCTCCATTTATCTTTCAGGTCAATTGGCGTGCGAGTGTCATCAAATATGTGACGACCGAATTCCAAAATTTTCCTCCAAGGAAGATTTTTATTTGATGTAGAAGAGAATCTCTCAACTCCTTCCTGAAAAGGCAATTCTAGTTAGCACATGGAGAAGCAAATAATGTTTTAAAAGAATACATTCTAGTTAGCACATGGAGAAGCAAATAATGTTTTAAAAGAATACAAGCCTGGTGGTCAAGAAGAGGGAGCTAAGAAGTGATGTGTTCAATCTATGGTGGCTACCTACCTAAGAATTAATTTCCTACGAGTTCCAATGTTTCATTGACATCCAAGTTGTAGGAGGTTAGGCGATATGTTCCGTAACAATAGTCGAGGTGTGCCAAACAGTCACGGATATAATAAAAAAAAAAGTATTATGTCATTTCTTCTCATGACCAATATAAGCTAGCTAGTTTTTTTTTTTTTTTTTTTAAATGATAAGAAACAATTATGCTAAGCTAATTTTAGCTCCATTATAGAAAACAAACTGGTCGCATCCCACACAGCATGTGTTCCTTTTAACTTAGTAGGGTACAAAAAATAAAACAAAAAGCATAATCAACCGTATCTTCTATGGAAATTTGAAAAAGAATTCGCAAATATCATTAAATGAAACAAATTCATTGATCCCTGGAACCATGAAGGTATAGAAAAAATGAGTTTCTCTCTCTCACCAAACCCTCTCTCTCTCGCCCCTCCCAACCCATCCACCACCGCCTTGGCCCTCACCGACGATGACCACCATTAACCACCACGATG
>JBBMEF010058480.1:0-11887 GCA_037832685.1 Sicyos baderoa | reverse complement strand
GGTGTTTTAATGCTGTTGTTGACTTGTACTCGGTTTCTTGGGAAAACGGTTACTAGTAAGGACTAGGGTTTAGATTCTCATCTTGGTCCGGGTCCTTACAACGTGTTAACTTAGCTCTTCCCCCAAACACGCCCTTAGTGTTGTTTGTTCGACCCTTCATCTTTAAATTTATCTTTTTTTAGGTGTTAGTTACCTCTACACACCCCAACGCAGCAATCAACACAAGTACTACATGGAGGTCGTAAGTGAGTTCTTATTATTATTATTATTATTTTTTAATTATAGGTGAGTTGACTTTCATTCATTATTTTTTGTTTAGTTTAGTCTGGGATTGAATGTGTACGATTATTGAGGTATATATCACTCATGATTTAAGAAAATATAAAATTAATAGCAAGGACATTTTTCTGTTATTTTCTAAAACATTATTTATTTATGTTTTCATCATGTTAGTTAAAGATCTAGAATTTTCTTAAAATTTCAATATGAAGACCATTAGTCTTGGTTGTTATAAAAAAACTCATTTCAATTAATAAAAAAAAAAAATCAAAAATAAAATTTGGAGCATAACCGTCCATTTTATTTTTTGCAAATTAATAATCATTCATTGAAAGCTTAAAATATTGTAGACAAACACTGTAAAAAAAAAGAAATATTGTAGATAATTTCATAATATGTTTTTCAATTGCAAAGGTATATTTGAGGGAGTCTATTTACGAAAGAATGAGTTTGTGACGCAGTGATTTCATTGTTTAGTTGTAAACCAGTTCAACACCAGTGTTATAGATTATTACGTAAATAAGTCAAGAGCGTTTAGCAGAAGTAGACTAAACATATAAAGAAATTCCACGCATGTCCACTTTCAAAATATTTTGCTAAAGTAGTCAACGGATTTGAAAAGAGAAATTCATTTTATAAGTAATTTACATAAATATCCTCAAACGTTCTCTCCAAAAAGCGCTAGAGGCGTTCTTAATTTTGGTTTCCAACAAACAAATATCTTATAAACCAAAACAAACAAATATCTTATTTACTATTCTTGAAGATGCAAATAACGTTTATAAATTTATAATGATTTTCATTGATATATACCATTTTTTATTAATGATAATTGTTTTGATTTTACCAATAAAAAATCTTAAATCTTTCAATAATGTATTAATAAATAAATATGAATTTATAGATATTATTATTTTTTAGTATTAATTGAGTAAGTTGTGTAATGTATTAGCAATTCTAAAATTTATTAATGCTATAATTATTTTGGTAGAATATTTGTGTATTAATAATATATAATACTATACTAATGAATATTAATAATAAAATATTGAACTAGTTTTTTGGTACAAATTGGGGGAGGGGATTACAATACCGATTATTTGGGGTTCGAACTCGTGGCCCTGATTACAGTTTACAACCAAATAATGAAACCTCTGCGTCACCGACCCTTTCGGTTTGTAAATATTTTGTTATAATAGTTCATATTGTATTAATAATATATAACATTGTATTAATAATTTAATATTGTACTAGTGAGTATTGATAATACGATATTAAACCGTATTAATAACAATATATGCAAATATTTTTAAATTTGACTACAATTGTAAATATTTTTGTTACAATAGTTCATATTGTATTAATAATTTAATATTGTATTAGTGAGTATTAATAATACAATATTAAACCATATTAATAACAATAGATGCAAATATTTTTAAATTTGATTACCTCTGTAATCATTTTTGTTAGAATAGTTTAAAATTTTTTTTTTTTAGAATATTTCATATTTATTAATAATAGATAGTATTATATTAATAATGTAATACTAGTATTAAACATTAACATTGTATTATAAATATTCATTAATACTAGTATTAAACATTAATAATGTATACTCATTAATACTAGTATTCAACATTATTATTATATTATAAATACTCATTAATACTACTATTAAATATTAATATTGTATTATAAATATTCATTAATACTAATATTAATCATTAATATAATATTATAAGTATTCAATAATACGAGTATTAATCATTAATATTGTATTAGTATTGTCTAATAAAATACGATAGTAATACTACATTTAAAGAAAAATAAGTTCAATCTAAAAAATAATCGTAATTATAATTAATTTTAAAAAAAATTAATAAATATAGTATTAATAAATATTGTCCGAGTATGACATGGGCTGAGGCCTTGTGTATATGGGTAAGAAGGCCCAGTTGGGTGTATATCCCCTCCCTGGCTCATCTCCCATTTCTGCAATTCGAAACAGAACAGTATTCAGAGATCAACGAAAGTTTTCCATGGCGACGATGGAGGTTGACACCAAGCTACCGGAGGCTGGACCGGAAGAGACGTGCTCCGCCAAGCCGGCGACGAAGCAAGGAGAAGGTCTTCGCCACTATTATCTTCAGCACATTCAGGACCTCCAGCTTCAGCTCCGCCTCAAAACTCACAATCTCAATCGTCTCGAAGCTCAGAGAAACGACCTCAACTCTAGAGGTAGCACTCATTACTTTAACGTAATTCTTTTCTCCAGTTCTAGGGTTTGGGATTTTAAAAAAACTTGGATGGATCGGCTTTGCCTTTCTCAGATCACGAATTATGTAGTTTTTCTTTTCGTTTGGTGAATTTTGTTTTCTTGAAGTCTGGAGTGTTATGCTTCCACCGTTTTCAATGTTTCTTGAAGCTTGGTTCAGTTCCTTTCATTCCGATTGAAAAACTAGGGTTCTTGATGGTTTTGAAGACGGATTTGGCAATTATTCTCTTTGTTATGCGACGTAGAAATGTGAAATAGTTAATGATATCATCCTGACACCGTAAGTTTTGTGTTGGATTGGATTTATCAGTACCTTTTGGCAAAGCATTGTTGATCAGTGAGATGATTTAGGATTATATTTTGATGTTTCTTTAGCTTTTGAATCACATTTGATAGAACTATTTATGGTGGTTGAAATTGTGTAGTGAGGTTGCTTCGTGAAGAACTTCAGTTGCTTCAGGAACCTGGATCGTATGTTGGCGAAGTGGTCAAAGTCATGGGGAAGAATAAGGTCTTGGTGAAGGTTAGTGATTATAGGAAAATAAATTCTGCTTTTCCTGAAAATTTTAGTTACATTCATATTTCGGTGTATATTATCTATGCCATGCTATCTTCTTTTCTTTTTGAGAAATAAAATATGCCATGCTATCTTTATTAGTTATAAAATGGATATACAAGTGAAAAATTCAATCAGAAGGGTTTTTCTTTGTAGAGAATTTTTAAAAAACTGGTTACGGTAATTAATATTTATTGTGAAAGAAGACACAAATGGATCTCGTCTAAGCAAAATCTTGTTTGTTATGCATGAAAATATTACATCTCGCCGGATAACCATTTTGTTTTTTGTTTTTTGTTTTTAAAATTTAGGTCTATGACAACTATCTTATCATATGTTTTTTCTTACTTTGATGTCTACATTTAACCTATATTTTTGAAAACCAAACTACAATTTGGAAACAAAAAAAAGTAGCTTCCAAAAGCTTGTTTTTGTTTTTAAAATTTGGTTAGCATTTAACTTTTTTTTTTTTAAAGAAAGATGGATACATTATAGGAAAGATGGAACACATTGTAGAAATTTTGGGTAAAAGTAAGCTCAAGTTTCAAAAACTAAAAACAAAACCCAAATGGTTATCAAACGGGCCTAAGGGGTTTGTTTTTTAAAAACACATTTTTAGTTTTAATCCTATAGTATCCTTAAGGGCAATTTAGTTTCACATTTGCCTTTTTTTTTTTTTCCAATAGCCATAGTATAATGTTTTGCTCCATGTCCAGGATCACATCAAACTTGCAGAGTGATTTCTCCGTGTCTAGAATTTAGAGTTCTAAGGATATATAGAGTATGGATACGACACTTCTTTCTCAACTTCTTGCTTTTTCTTTACAGGTGCATCCAGAAGGGAAATATGTTGTAGATATAGATAAAAGCATTGATATCACAAAAATCACCCCATCAACTAGGGTTGCTCTTCGAAATGACAGCTATGTTCTTCATTTAGTCTTGCCAAGCAAAGTAGATCCACTAGTGAATCTTATGAAAGTTGAAAAGGTCCCTGATTCTACTTATGACATGATTGGTGGTCTTGATCAACAAATTAAGGAGATGAAAGAGGTATCTTTCATTTGTTCGCATTCCGATTACCTTCGCTTGTAGGATGCCAATCAATTCTATTGTGAACATTTGTTTGAAACCTGAATTGTTGTTTCATTTTTAACTATTGAGTCTTCCTCAGGTCATTGAGCTTCCGATCAAACATCCAGAGTTATTTGAAAGTCTTGGAATAGCTCAACCAAAGGTAGGATTGTAATGTGGAGCATGAACTGCTGCTAATTTCTTATACATTTTTCATGTAATCTCACTTCTTTTTTTCTTAAATCATGGGTAGGGTGTCTTGCTATATGGGCCTCCTGGTACTGGGAAAACACTATTGGCTCGGGCGGTAGCACATCACACTGATTGTACTTTCATTAGGGTTTCTGGTTCTGAGTTGGTACAGAAATACATTGGAGAAGGTTCTAGAATGGTTCGAGAACTTTTTGTTATGGCCAGGTCTGTTTCGAATTTCTTAACAATATTGAATGATTTCTATTTGGATTATGGTTTTACTCTAACATTGTTTTTCTTTTTGAGATATACCCCTACTGCCGAGGGTGTGTTTGAGGGGTTGAGTTATTATATTAGGGTGAAGCTATAAGAACGTGCAAGTTATGATAACAAGGGTTATGATAACTTATATTTGGGTGCATGTTATTATAATGTCGACATGAGTGTATTATACATGGCTGAGGGTTATTATAGATGGGATGAGGTGTTACATGCCAAACCACCTGTTATTATAATTGGTGGCTCGAACCCAGATTAATTATAACCCAACCTAACTCACCCTTAAATGGAAGTGGCCCAAGTGCCCCTAGAGAATAGGTAAATAAATAAATAAAGCAATATTTTAATAATCATCCTTGCTGTCAACGGTGAATCCTTATTTATATTCAGCCTTTTTTCTTAGAATTAGGCAAATAGAAAGAACTTAATTAATTGACCTCGTCTATTCTGTCACGTCATGCTTCTCTTCCTCATAATCATATGTTTGTTTCTACTCCAACTTACGAGTTAAACACGTTTTTAATACCTTTCTGCAGGGAACATGCTCCATCCATCATTTTCATGGATGAAATTGATAGTATCGGATCAGCTCGTATGGAATCTGGTAGTGGTAATAGTGATAGTGAGGTGCAGAGAACAATGCTGGAACTTCTTAACCAACTGGACGGTTTTGAAGCATCAAACAAGATCAAGGTTTGTGTTGCCGAAGCTATATAATTAATTTTTTTTAAAAGAAAAATTAGAAAAATGTTATGCTTGTTGAATTGGTGTACTAACTACCCGAGTATTGACAGGTTTTGATGGCCACGAATCGGATTGATATTCTTGATCAAGCTCTTCTAAGACCTGGACGAATAGATAGAAAAATTGAGTTCCCAAATCCTAATGGGGAGGTACATATCAAATATTTAACCTCCTTGGCCAATCAGCAGTTTACTGTCTTGCTTTATGAATGTTGTTTACTTCTTTTCAGTGTTATAATTGATTTTTGAAAACCTTCTATTTGAGTATATTCAATTGGTTTGTTCATTAACAATATTAAGGCTAAAGAAAATAAATTGAAGAGTAGTGTTCAAAATCCTTAACAATTGAGTGTGCTTCCTCTTGGATCTTTGGGCCCAGCAATTTTTCTTTTTCATTAAGAGAAACATCAGGGAGTTTCCAGGGACAGTGAAAAGTCTCATTTAAAAATGAGTTGATTCTTGATGCGTTAATATGGACCCAAATGTCGTAGAGTTAGGCGATATGTCCCGTGACATTAGTCCAGGGGCAAGCAAGCTGGCTCGGACACGGATATCAAAAAAATTATGGACCAAAACAACACAAGCCTATAAAGTGGGACCACCCCCCACTCACAGCAATGGGAAATCTTAGCCTTTGTAAATATGGTGTGCAGTGCAGCTGAAAACCCGTGGCCCTCTTATTTATTTTTTAAATATATATATGAATCAGAAATATAGTAATAGTCTAATAATACTTAGAACTCAAAACTTCTAGAACAATATTAAAATTCAGGTTTCTATATAAGAAAATATTCAAATACAGATTGTCCCATAGTTAATATTAAGTTTCTCTGAATATGATACATTAATGGAAGTTTTTCTGAATAGGATAAGTTGATAACACTAATATTCCATTTTGTGCAATGCAGTCTCGTTTTGATATCTTGAAAATACATTCAAGAAGAATGAATTTAATGCGAGGGATTGATTTGAAGAAGATTGCTGAGAAAATGAACGGTGCATCGGGTGCCGAACTAAAGGTCAGTTATCGAAAATTCTGTTTTTTTTTTTACCTTCAGGTGAAATTCAACAATTAACACTTGGTTTATTTTCAGGCTGTTTGCACAGAAGCTGGAATGTTTGCTCTAAGGGAAAGAAGGGTTCATGTGACACAGGAAGATTTTGAGATGGCAGTTGGGAAGGTAATGAAGAAGGATACAGATAAGAACATGTCTTTGCGTAAGCTCTGGAAGTAGATTGATTAATCGATTAAAGTTCTCATCACTCCGCAATGCTCGGTGCTCACAAATTAAACATTCGAAGCAAGACCGAGATGCATTCGACAAAATCCCCATGTTGGAAATTAAAGGACGGTGTTCGCAGTCGGAACAATTGACTCTTCCCTCCATGTAAGTTTCTCATTTCTCTTAGCCCTTTCCCTATTATCCTCACTTTGAAAAGTAAAATACTGTGGAGGAATCATGTTTGCTGTCTGTCTTATACGTCAAATTGTGGGACACATTTTGTTCCGAAGTGCATTTATGCTTTCTAGTTGACATTCTTTTATTTTCTGACTCAACCTTCATACGTTTTATTATTATTTTTGGATATCTCTGTGAGCTCGGCTTATACACTCTTCGACTATTCATTAACTTGTCAAAGAAATTCCTAAGAAATTAATTCTTAGGTAGATGGTCATTCTAGATTGAACTTTTTTTCAATATTTTTGAGTGTCCAGGCAAAATTATATGCATCTCAACTATTTTTGCAAGATATGCCACTTGACCCTTCAACATTTAGATGTAAAAAAATTTCTAAGAAATTTTTTAGGTAGATGACCACCACCATATATGAATTAAACTCATAGTTTCTTAGATTTCTACTGCGAACTCTTAACCCTAATTTTAACTTAACACATTCCTAAAGCTTTTATTTGACCACCAATGACAACCCACAATGATGGGTGCATTTTATCTTTTTTTTAAAAATAGTAGTCAGTGGAACATCATACTGTTTTATTATTACTTTATTTGGACATCTCCCGTTTGAGAATGCTTTTTTTTTTACGTAGGGGTGCTCAACTGTTGGTTTTTAATGAAAATTACACTAAATCGACCAAATCAATTTCTCAAAATATGAAATTGAGCCGATTGGTCGGTTAAGTCAGTTGGTTCGGCCGGTTGAGATACTGAATGATGTGCAATATTTGAAAACTATATGTTTAATAAAATTCAATTTTAGTCCTTTTACTTAAAAAAAAACTTAAAATAAGTTCTTATAATAAATTTGAGATTGATACTAATCAAAATTAGTCTTATAATATTCATAGTTGTAATAAAATAAAATAAAATTTGATTTTAAAAGAGAGATAAAAATCTAAGGACTAATTTTAAGCCTTTTTTTATATAAAAAAAATCGTACTAACCTTCCCTAAAATATGTTGTTAATAACAATTTAAACTTTTTATTTTGATCAATTACATGTTGCAATTAATCCCTTAATTTTAACAGATAGATTATCACATATGTGACGAGAGTAAATTTGTCATAAAAATCTTACTGGTTCTTTTTTCTCTAAAAAAATCTAGAAATTCACAAACTGTTAACTAGCCAAATGTATTAAAAATAATATTCATAGATAATTTTCAAATGATTCAAAATTTAAGAATGAATGAGAAAGAGGGAAGAAGCAAAATTCACAAATTTCTTGATAAGTTGCACTTTGAACGTGTAGATAATGAGCGTTCAAAAAAATTGTGAACTGTTTCTTCCCTCTTTCTCATTGATTCTTATCTGTGGATTTTTAAAAAATATCAAAGGATCCATTTCCATCCCCTTCAAAATTCCAATTGGTTACGATTTGGGAGATTCAACAATTTTTGGAAAATACCTAATAGCTGACTTATTAATTTGGTTGATCGATTATAATCTAATTCAAAGTTCGATCTTGAAAATCAATCTGGCTCTCATCTTATTTGAAAGTAATTATACCCTTTAAATGGAATTTGTAGTCCTTTTACCACAATTAAAAAAAAAGTATAGTTCAATGACCTAAAGTAGGGGTGCACAATAACCCGACAACCCGAAAAATCCGAACTAACCCAACCCAATTTGACGGGTTGGGTTGGGTTGAATACATAAATGGGTTGAGTTGGGTTCAAAATATGAATTTTTCATGGGTTGAGTTGGATCAAGGGTTGACCTAAAATCAACCCAACTCAACCCGACCAACCCGAATTTATCAATTAGTTTAAAAAATATATACTTTTACCAATATAATAATTATTATGTTATTTAATTATTTATATGTATATGTATATTTATTTTATTTTATTATTATTGTTAAGACTTTTTATTTTTTAGGGTTTAGGTAGACTTGAATTTCGCATTTGCAATAACAATATACTTATGTTATTGTTTGTCCTAAGTTTATAGGAATCGAAAAAATGGCGTTAGTTGCAAATCTATGAACTCGATAACCCAACCCAACCCAACCCGAAAATAAAGGGTTGGGTTGGGTTGTGTCTTTAATTGGGTTGGGTTGGGTTGGAGAATTGACCAACCTAAATTTTTGGGTTAAGTTGAAAATCACCCCAACCCAACCCATGTTCACCCTTATCCTAAAGTATAAGTTTGTCACCATGAAATCATGAATTTAGATATCATAGAGTGCGGCTTAATTAATCAAAAAAGGCTTTTGAGTATATGAGGTGATGAGTTCAATTCATGGTGGCCACGTTATCTTGATATCCATATATTGAAGGGTCAGACAGTATATCCCGTGACATTCCTATCATCGATCGCTGAAAACCTAATTCCCACTATCACATGAGACTTTGGTGGAGACCCTCACAAATGAGCAATACTTACTTAAGAATTGATAAGTATTTTTAAAATACTTACCACCACATGGACATATTCAGACCACATATTTTTATTTTTTATAAATAGTAGGTTAAACTACCATTTTGGTCCCTAGACTATGAGGGTTGTTCCATTTTAGTCCCTAGACTTTCAAAAGTCCAATATTGGTCCCTAGACTTTGAGAGTTGTTCCACTTTAGTCCCTAGAGTTTCAAATGTCCAAGTTTAGTCCTCCAACTTTGAATTAAATTTAAAAATAATCCTTCATTCAACTTTAGAGTTAATCATGGTTAAATTTTAAATAAAAATAATTTTTTTTTCTCTCTCCTCCATTTTTACAAACTCACTCCCAATTGAACTCACTACCATGTTTCCAAAAAAAAAAAAAAAAAAAAAAAATCTGCCTTCGACTTAAATTACATTTTTGAGAGCTTGTTGGGAGTGCCACCAGTGACCTCGGCGACGCGGAGAAGAGAAAGCTCCGCCTTAACATCCTTGAGCTGGGTCAAAAGATCCGTCTTCAACTTCTATCTAAGCTCATGAACCTTAATTCTAGCCGTACGAAATCAAAAGTTTTTTTTATTTACATTCCTGGTAGCAATAGATTTTAGTGAGGCTGGTTTAGGCGAGGTCCCTGGGAGTCTTAAATCCAAGGTGTTAGCTACTAGCCGACAACCCGAAAAATTCGAACCAACCCAACCCAATTTGACGGGTTGGGTAGGGTTGAATACATAAATGAGTTGGGTTAGGTTCAAAATCATGAAATTTTCATGGGTTGGGTTGAGTCAAAGGTTGACCTAAAATCAACTCAATCCAACCCGACCAACCAGAATATATCATTTAGTTTAAAAAATAATTTTTTTTACCTATAACATAGTTATTTATATATATATTTATTTTATTGAATTATTATTGTTAACTTTTCATTTTTTAATATTTTTTTAACTTTAAACTTGTTAATGGAGTTTTGAATTCAGGTAAATTTGAATTTTGCATTTGCAATAAGAATTTATTTGTAATAATGTTCGTCCTAAGTTTCTAGAAATCGAAAAAATGGGCGTTAGTTGTAAATCTATGAACCCGATAACCCAATCCAACCCAAGCCGAAAATTAGGTTGGGTTGGATTAGGTTGTGTCTTTAATTGGGTTGGGTTGGATTAGAGAATTGACCAACCCGAATTTTTGGGTTGGGTTGAAAATCACCTCAACCCAACCCATGTTCACTCCTAGGCTAGTATTGTAGCCTTCCTCGTGGGAATTTCTTTTTCTTTTTTTTTTTCTTCTGAAAACATGATAAATAGTTCAATTGGAAGGTAAGTTGTCAAAATGGAGGAGAGAGAAGAATTCAAGGAGAGAGAGAAAAAAAAATTATTTAAAATTTAACCATGGTTAACTCTAAAGTTGGATGAGAGACTATTTTTAAACTTAATTCAAAGTTAGAGGACTAAATTTAGACATTTGAAACTCTAGGAACTAAAGTGAAACAACTCTCAAAGTTTAGGGACCAATATTGGACTTTTGAAAGTCTATGGACTAAAATGGAACAACTCTCTAGAGACCAAAATGGTTGTTTAACCTAAATAGTACTACACTTTAGAATTTCTTTCTCTATCCATCAAAGTTAACTTTAAAAATAAAATAAAATGTTTCATATAGTAGGTAAGTATTGATCCTCCCAAATTGAAAATTTCTTGAACAATTTCAGAGGATAGGTCATTGAACAATCATTATCTCTCCTCTTAAAATAACCCATTGATGAATTTAAATTTTCTTTTCTTCCTTAGGGGTAAGATGATTAATCATTTCAATTTGAAGTATGTGTATGAGCTCTGATTCATAGTTTGAAATTCTAGTTGCAGCCAACCTATAATTATAAATGACAGTTACAAACTACAAGTAGCCCAGTACTTCACTTTGAGCAGGCAACCTTTTCCCATCTTTATAACATATGAACAAAGATATACCTAACAAAAGTGAGGATTTAGCTCAGTGTAATAATGGGAGAAAAAAAAAAAGCAGGAATTGATTGGAATAAATGAAGTTTAGAAATTAACAAAATTCTAATACAATTAATTTTATTTTATGAAAATGAAAAGGTAAAAGGTAAAACATAGACAGGAGGATGATATACATCCTGGTCTCACCCTAATGTAAAATATTATTCATTGAAAAATATGAAATAAAGAAAAGAGAATGGAAGGTAACAAAAAAGAGGTAGCAGCTGTTGCTTCACTACTTGCTCTCTGCATCGTAGATATCAGTTCTGAACAACATCCATACGTCAAGGAAAACTCAACTCACAACACACACACAATATAATATAAATGAACAATAATGCAAAACAACACTAAGCCAAAACACTCAAACCATTGTGAGTTGGCCTAGAGGTCAAAGAGGCCGGTCTTGGGGGCTCAAGAAGTTATGAGTTTAATCCATAATGTCCATTTACCTAGAAAATAATTTGCTACAAGTATTTTTGACATTCGAATGTTGTAAATCAGGTGGTATGTCCTGTAACAGTAGTCAAGGTGTGCATAAGCGGGTCTGGGCACTCATGAATATTCAAAGAAAATGTTATGAACTAACACAAGATTGAATGAAAGATGAATAATTGAATAAATTGTATTGAGTTTCTTCCTAGGAAC
>JBBMEF010058469.1:0-11890 GCA_037832685.1 Sicyos baderoa | reverse complement strand
CTTATAAAAATTTTACTTATACTAAAAGTTCAAAATTTTGATAGTGATATTATTATATATATTTTAATGCAGGTTATGTTTTTAAGAAACTAGAAAGAAAAAAAAAAAAAAAAAAAAAAAGAAACAAGAAACAAGAAATGTTACCAAAGATGTTTGTTTCTGTTTCTTATTTTTTTTAAGAAACAAGAAACAAAAACAGCTATCAAACACAATCTTGTTTCTTATTCTAAAAATTCAAGAAACAAGAAACAAGAAACGGAAACTAAGAAACAAGAAACGGGAGTGTTACCAAACGGGCCCTAAAGTAATAAGCAGAGATATAACTGAAAAGTTAAAATTGAAAAAGAACATAAAAAAAGCATAAAAATTTACGTAGAAAAACTCTAAAGAAGAGAAGAAAAAAAATCACGGATTTAGATTTTTTTTTTAAATCCCGAATAAAAAAAAAACTATTTTAGTATGTAAAAAATTGTTACAATTCCATAAAATTCTCCCTCACTCCATTTGCCACATTTTCCATAAGAAAATAAAAAGAAATTTAATTAAGAGTTAATATATTACATTTTTTTAAAAATAATTTATCAGATTAGTTTAATTTAGAAAATAATTACCGATATTTATGACTATGATACAAATATTTTTAAATTTAACTACATTCATAATTATTTTGTTACAATATAGTATTTATTGCAATTTTTTTTTTAAATGTTAGAACCACACTACTTTTTTTTAACTTTTTGATTTTTTGGATGATTTATTGTCTTTGCACTTGTGCAATCTGAGATCATATTCTTCCAATATTTTTCTAAAAAAAAAAAAAATACCATAATGATCATGAGAAAATAGTTGGAATCCCCTTTTTTTTTTTTTTTTTTTTTTTAATATTATTGAATTAGAAAAATAACCAACCAAAAAATATATATATACATACTCAGAAAAAAGTATAGTTGAGAGATTAAAGATTACATCTAATCACATACTTAACCTTATTCTCGAGTCTATAAAAAATTAAGGTCCAACCCTATTTCTAGTTTTCTTTAGATAAGAGAGTTACAATTTCAGAATATAACAACAAACTCATGATTCACACTTTTTTAATCCCAAATGCAGTCTTGATTAGCTATAAATTTCATGATAATTATAGTATATGGTTTAGGTTTGACACAATTAAATAAAAGAGAGAGAGGTGACCTTGCACATGGGTTAGAATAGAAATTATTGTCCAAATCCATTTGATGTTCAATGGCCCAAATGGAAGTGGCTTTGACAAATTCCTTTCCCTAATTTTCATGCCCCAAAGTTTGGTATTTCTATCAAAGTTAAATACCCATTTGACTACGTGTACTTTTTAAATCCTAAAATTTTAGGCCCCCTTTCATAATCATTTGATTTTTTGTTTTTGGTTTTTGAAATTTAAGTTTATTCTCATTCAAATTTTCTACAATGTGTTTTACCCAACCTATAATATATCTATCTTTCCTTAAGAAAGTAGGAGAACACTAACCAACTTTTAAAAACAAAAAAAAATAGCTTCCAAAAGTTTGTTTTTGTTTTTCAAAGTTGGTTAGTATTTTCCTGCTTTCTTAAGGAAAAATCGATATATAGTAGGAATGTTGGAATACATGGTAGGAAATTTGAGTGAGAATTAATAGACTTACATTTTAAAAGTCAAAAACAAAAAATCAAATGGTTATCAGAGGGAGCTAATCTTTCATTTTAAGTTTGATTAAAATACGAGACATTTTTTTAATCCAACAATATTTCGAGGGGTTTTCAAACCTATAACTTTTATAATAAAAAGTCCTATATGATGTCATTAAACTTCAATTTCTTTTGACTCAAAACCCTAAACCTTAATTAAAGATGTGTTTGAGACAAATAAATAAATTGAAAGAATGAAAAGGAGGATGATTGTACTTTAAAATAAAAGAGATGATTTTCGATAATTTGGGCTACTGAAAATCATTCTCCACAACTATTTTTCACTTACATCATACTCATTATTTTGTTTTTTTCATAATTTTTCTCTTAACTTCTCAAATACAAGTAATAATTTTCATCATCATCATTCTCTTCCTCTTAGATATAAATAATCATTTTCTTATTCTCATTCTCCCTCCCAATCATTCACATTTTCCTTACCTCAAATATTGTAAGGAGGTGTTTGTTTATCGAATTTATGGAAGAATTAAAATGAGTATTTACGATCTACTCCTAAAAAAAACTACTTTATAAATACTCAAAACAACTTCTCATTTTTACTACTAAAAATAACTCTTCATTTCTAACCACTTATTTTTAATCATTCATTTATTACTAATCAAAATAACTCCTCATCTCTCATCATTAAAATATATAATTTTTAAACCACTTATTTATAACTACCCAAAATAACTATTCATTTTAAATCCACATTTAGACAATTATCTCTAACTCGTCTACAAAAAATCACATCTAAATAAATTTTTAACCACGACTCCAATTTTTTATTACTCAAAATAAGATCCTAAATTATTTCACACCATTGAATGCGTTACTCTTCAGAAACCGCGTCCATGACTGAAAAGAATAACAATAAATCTATTTTTCCAAAAAAAAAAGGAAAAAAAAAGAGCGAGATTGGTGTTAAAGTGGAAAACAGAAGTAGAATGAGGCCAAGTTGGAGAAGGTTAGAAACGCCTGTGATGATTCTTCACATTTGAACAATGCCACAATAAATATATTTTATTGACTTTTTTGTTTTTGTTGTACATTGGAATCTTCATGTGAGAAGAGAAGCACCTTCACCCTCCCTCATTTGTCTCTATCAACTTCCAAGTTGTATACTATTTTCTTACCTTTTAAAAGTTTCACGTTCGATGAAGGGGGATAAATACTGATTCTTGAAATTTAACTTGTGACTCTGATGTTGAACTGATTTACAATCAAACAATGAAATCATTGTACCACTTACCATTTTTGATAAATAAGAGTAATATTTATGTGAGAGAGAGATTAGTTAACAATATGACCATCTGAGTTTGATCTAGTAAAAATAACTATTCGTGAGCTATGGGTCAAGTCATAAAGAGAAAACAAAATGAGATAAACCCAACTCAATCAATCAAACTTAGAAAATATTGGGTTGAATTGAGTTACTTTAACACTTATAGTTGAATAAGTTGGCAAATTAACTACCATAAAATTTTGGGTTCCTCAAAAAATTATCCTAACTATTAGTATTGCAACCAATTGTCCCACATGGAAAAGAGAGTAAAAATCATAGGTATAAATGGGATGACTACACTCTCCGTTGGTATGAGACTTTTTAGGATATGCTAAAAAACAAAGTCATGAGATCTATGTCTAAAGTGGACAATATCATACCAACGTGGCGGGTCAAGGATAGAGTAGGTCGTTCCTAACAACTGGTATCAGAGTCATGCTCCTTTTGTAGTCATTGACTAAAAAACCCCCAAAAAATCGACTTTACAAAGTGAGCCTAGTTACAGGTTAATTCCGTGGTTGAGTCTTCATAGCGAAAGTGTCGAGCTCAAATGTAATTCGGTTAGATTCTGAGGCTCGTGATACTTTGATCGAGGGGAGGATATTGGTATTGTAATCAATTGTCTTACATAGGAAAGAGAGGGAAAAAAATCATGGGTACAAATGGGATGACCAGAACCTTCATTTATACGAGACCTTTTGAAAGATGTCAAAAAATAAATTATGAGAACTATACTCAAAAGTGGACAATATCATATTAATGTGGAGAATTTCAGATAGAATAAATCATTCATTACACTAACTCAACTCAACCCATGTATAGAGGCAGTTTCGAAAGTTTCAACTACAGGTACAACAACCTCAAATATATGTATCAATTGTACATACACGAATGTAGATCCAAACAGAAAAAACTATCATTTTGTTTAAGACTTTGAATAATCAAGTGACCATCCAAATATGCTTACAAGCTTACTCTCTAGAATCGGAGAAGTCTCCTATATTTGATCTTTCATTTAAAATATTAAATAAATCTGCACTCAACAATAGTTGCATGTCAAATTGACTTTTACTAGGTAAGAAATCAATTACATAAAAGTCATAAACATTCTTTTCAAAATTTATACCACTAACATTTTTTACTCTCTCACAAGAGAATACAAAATAAACAAAAAAAAGTAAATAGAGTGTGTACATCGAGTTTAAATTATTTCTAACAGAGTTGTTTTAAAACTAAAGATACATACTTCTTTTATAGTATTTGAAATACATTACTTTTTTTCTTTTTGCACATTTCCGAATTCATTACACCTTTCATACTCCTCGCACATTTTTGATGCACGACAATCATTTTCTAATATTTTACCAAAAACTCAACAATATCTACTAAAAATATAAATTAGAAGTCGATTATATTTAAAAAGATTAACAAAGCTAGAATCGACGAGTTAGATATCCATTATCTAAATGACTCAATCTAATAATAATCAACAAAGTTAAGTTCAATAACAAGCTATCTCGAAACATTATTAATACATCAATCAGTAACAGAGAATATTAAACTTTTGCACAAAATTGAAACTCAATATTATATGTTAGACATATAATGAAAAGGTTAAAGATAATTAAAATGTTTTTAAAGGGCAGAAATATATATCAAATACAAAACCAAATTGATTTTTTTTTTTATAAAAGAAACACAATTAAATTGCATAATTAGAAAATGGTCAATTTTTTTTAAAGAAGAAAAAATGACAAATTTGGTATGCTCACATCACCCATGTTGTGAGTTGGGCCCACATAACGCGTTTTGTATAGATTGGGCTAATATGAGTTGATGATCAGAGCAAATATTTTTGGTGGGTCCAAATGATTAGATAAATATATACCTTTTTTCGCTTAATTTAATTAAGGAAAATTGTACCGAATCGTTCAATTTTACAAAATAATTAAAGATTTAGATAAATTTGAAAAAATTTGCATCTATAATCAAATATACAGTATAAATAATATTTATTATATTGTATTATGTATTAGTTATTCAATATAAAAAGTATTACTTCATACCGTATATTTGATTATGGTTGCTAAATTTTTTAAAATTTATCTAATGTTGTAAATATTTTATCAATTTGGTCTATTCATGCAAAAACCCATTTAATTAATTAAACCAATCTATTTCCCATTTTAGCTGTCAATCAGACTTTGGCAAATCTTCATAGTTTCTAATCCCTAATTCCAATCCCAAAATAGTTCCTCCCCTTTTCAATCACTCAATAACAACCAATAGATGGGTATATAATTCAATTATATAGATTTGTTAGCATAAAAAACACACATTTATTAAAGATCATATGAATTTGAACTTTTTTAAAAAATATTGTGAAGATTTTAATAGAAAATGTTGTACTTACATTCATTTGATTTGGACAAGATACAAAGAAGTAATGTGCAAGGAAAAAACAAGCAAATTACTTGAAAGAGGGGAAGTTGTTTGTTTTTTGTATCAATTGTGTCCCTACCGCACATGGGCCATTACTCTTATATAATAAGGTTTTTATTTATTTATTTATTTATAATAATTTTTTAAAAGAACATTTGAGAACTAATTTTAATTTGGTTATCTTGGAAGTTTTAGTAATGCATTAGATCCTATAAAAAGTTAATTGAGGTAAAAATTAAGATAATCATCTCATCAACATATTAAAACTTAAAATTTTTTAAATCATTGTTTTATTCAATATTACTTTATATACTATCGATTTTGTTATCATCTCAAAAATTAAAAGTGAATATTATTCAAAATATTCAATTTTAAAATATAAATGATCGAATTGAAAGTAGATATCAAATCTTAACATTAAAAAGGTAATTTTTTCTATAATAAATGAATGTAAGGTAAAATGAGAGTTAAAGCATTAAAAAAGAAAGAAAAAAAAGGTGAGTGGAAGCATATATGGTTGGTGCTGGGTATATTATTATATACATATAAGAAAAACAAATCTTTGTCATTGGATCTACTAGGGGCAAGTCATCCTCTAACTAACAAGTTTTGATTTTTTTTTTTTTTTTTTTTTTTTTTTTTTTATTTTATTAATCTTATTCCCACATAATGCGCTCTTTTGTTGGATAGAGCTCTCAATAACTGTGTTAAATAATGATGTGTATACACAAGGGCCTAAAAGGTAATTGACAAAGTAAAAGAAATCAATAAAATAAGAAATTTACATAGGAAAAAACTCCAAAAACACGCAAGAAATTTCACTATATGAAAATGGTTACAATCACGCAAGATACACTTTGAATTGAGATCTCCATGTGGATTGATTTTGGTCATTGTTGAGAGAAAGATAAAGAGGAAAGGTTCTTAGAGGAACAGAGACACTATAAATATCTACAAATTAATGTCATAAATGGATTTCAAACTTGAAACTTCGAAGAAAACATATATGTTATAGAATTTGCAACCTAAGTTTGTTAGGATCTACCATATTCAAAAAGTTGGGAGTCCAACAAACATTTAAAAAATATATGAGTTACTTCTTCATTATTAATTGGTTGTGAGGTGAAATCTCATATTATCTAATATGTTTAAAGTGATCTATTAAGTCCAAACAGATATTGATCCAATAAAAATAAAATTGAGGCTTGATTCAAGATTGGTAAGCCCAAAAGAAACATGAGGGAGAGTACATGTTAGGATCTCACAATTATCACAGGAAAAGTGAAAAGTCGGGTTATTCTCCTCATTACCAATAGTTGAGAGAAACTGTATTTATTGGCTGGTCAAACGGAATAAGAGTTTAAGAAAATTTATATAGTGCATTCTCATAAAGTTCAAATAAAGTATGTATCCAACTACATATTTTGACTAAGCCCAAATAATATAAAAGCCTAACACACAACATATATGGCCCCAAACATCCCCACTTGGTGATTGGATAACAAGAGTACTCCGACTAAATAATCATAGCACAATATAATTCAGAACATTTCAACAATCCACTTTAAATTATCATCTCTTATATACTCCACGATCTTCTTTTAATCTAATTTACAAAGAACTACACTTTATTTATATTCTCTCGAATATATAATACGAAAACTTCATCCGTAAGACATGGGAGAGCTTGGAGAATGAAGTTATAGAAGCACAAATTTGGATATGATGAGCCACATGGGTTATGTTTGCAGTTACAAGAACATGGTCCGAGCTCCTACATATTTATTCCCCACATGTGTAGATCCATTTTTCGCCCATTCCTTAACCATATTCTTTGTTTCTATGTTCCTTTTATAATTGCATTTTTAGTCTACTCTTATTTCGAGCTCTGTCTTTTACGAACTACTTTCTTTTTTTATATGCCCTTACATTTGGAAGTTTTTTAAGTGCATACCCAACTCCTAAATCAAATATACTTTTCTCAAAAAAAAAAAAAAAAAAAAAAAAAAAAAAAAAAAAAAACTTTTTTACTATGTATGTCTATAATATTATATCCGGAATCTGCACTCTATATCAAATTTTATACTCTACATTAGAATTATAGCAATTTTTTAAAAATATTACAAATATAACAACTTTTTTTTGATAGACTCTATCAAACACTATTGATGGAGTCTATAAATTTGATTTTGCTATATTTACAAATATTTTCATTACTTTGCCGTTTATGCAATTTTTTTGCGTTATTGTAATATACATGCAAATTTCCCTATTATATTCGCCTTAAATACAAGTTTAAATTTTTATTTTTGGTTTCATCCAAAAATATTTTATATCGATGGAAATATTATTCCCACTATTTATTCATAATCTTAAAGGAATTTTGATCCCACACCCAACATCTTTTTATGGTAAAACATGGCAGGAAGATTGAAGTGTCTAGGTTCTTCTCTTTTTTTTATTTTTTTTTTACATTGAAGTGTCTTAGGCTTATTTGTGTAGAATTAATAAGATTAATTGATGAGTCAAAAAAAAAAAAAATCACTGTTAAGTTTAATTCCAATAGAAAAAGGAAAACAAATAATATGAATCATGAATATTGAATTTGGTTATTATTAGAGATATAAAGTTTTACCACAAAACCAATTGATGATAAGGAAAGTAACACATCTTTTATAAAGGTGGGGAGATGTTCAAGACTCTCCGAATTTCTAATGTGGGACAATTTCTACAAAGTGAATATCTTCGACCGTTATCAACCTTGAGAATGTGAATTAGCTATTGCAATTCAAATAAATTGTTTTTTTTGTTAGTTTAATTATAGTTGAAAAAGGGATCGAACTCATGATTTCATGAACATAAAAATATTAATGTTGTTGAGTTACTTTTTATTGGCAATCCAAATCAATTATTGAGTCGATAAAACTTTTTTTTTGATTAAGTTGTTAAAATTAAATTATATATACATATATGAGTTATAACAATTGGAGAAAGAAAGATTTAAATGGATCGATCTCTTTGATGTCGTTGAACAACAACTCTTTTTAATATAAAATTTAATTTTTATAATTTTGAGAAAATTAAAACTTAACTTATATAGTTTTAAAAGTTAAAAGCCAGTCTCTGATTTGCTAAAACATATATATAATAAATAACTTTTATGATCATTATTTGATAAAACTTTCCAAGTTTATCAAACTATTGTAAGTAATTTTAACCTTTAAAATTATAAAATTTGAAAACTATATGAACTATCAAAACTATATGAACTAAATGTGTAATTTCATCTATTAATCACTAATATATACGTGAATTAGTTACTCATCTTCCATTTTATTTTGAGAATCATTTTATTTATTTTTTTATTTTTTATCTTCCATTTTCAAGAATAATGTCTATTTCTTCCTTATTCTCTACAATCAAAATGTAGATAAGAATGTTTCAAAAAAAAAAAAAAAAATGTAGATAAGAAGTTTAAAACAAAAAAAGTAAATGTATAAATAAGAGTATTATTTATACTTAATTGTCAAAAACCAAATACAATAAAAATCAAAGTCTTATCAATGGAAGCTAAGGAACTAGCTAGATTTTCTCTCTTTATTTTTAATTTTTAAAATTTTAATTTTACTATATATATAGACTAGATTTAACATCCAGCACGCTCTGGTTAGCCATCACTAGAAGGATGTAGATAAAGTATGAAACGATTAATCGAAGAATAATGAGACAAATATAGTTCAATGAAACCCAAACAAACTCAAGCGAAGCCTAATATATATAGATAGATAAAGTGTATTCGCATAAAACTCTACTACTTATCCGAAACGTATAAAAGTTCAATACTCAAATATAAAATTTAATTACATAGCCTAATCTTCGAGTGAATAATGAGGCTCAACTAAATAATATATATATATATATATATATTATATTCAACTCTCTTTCCTTCTCTCAAATATTTTTAACTAACACCAAAAAGTTGAGTGACATATACTAGTTTCATTGTTTAGTTGTAAACCAGTTCACCAGCATCACCGGTTCGATCTTTAGAATCGATATTTGTAATCTTCCTCCCCCATCATCTATTAAAAATATATTTTGGGATTTGTTTTGTAGCGAGAGCAAAATCTATTAGAAAATCGAGATCATGTGAATAAAATTTGGTCAGTTTGAATTTTAACACTTAACCTTTTTAAATTATTCAATATTTCTCACATGCATTCCCAACCAGCCAACTGCTAACTACTGGACAGAGAAATATAAGAAAACAAAAATTAATAATAAAATAAAATAAATTTTGGAAAATGGGACCCCCATTTGCAATGACCAAAATTGCTTGCCAGTGCAAAATTTGAAAAATGACCCCTCAATTTCTGCCTACAAAAACCTTCTACTTAAACCCCTTTTTCACTCACATTTCCCTTTACATTATTCACAAAAACCAATATGCCAAGACCACAACAAAGATATCGCGGCGTCAGACAGCGCCATTGGGGCTCTTGGGTCTCCGAAATCCGACACCCTTTGTCGTAAGTTCGATCGTAAGTTTGAATCTTTCACTCTAAAATATAATATTTGCATAACTAATCTATGATCTTTTTATTACCGACACAGGAAGACTAGAATTTGGCTCGGCACTTTCGAGACGGCGGAGGATGCAGCGCGAGCCTACGACGAAGCTGCACGGCTGATGTGTGGACAGAGGGCCCGTACTAACTTCCCTTACGATGCCTCTTTGTCTCGCTCTTCGTCTTCCCGTCTTCTCTCGACTACTTTGACCGCAAAGCTCCACCGTTGCTACATGGCATCCTTGCAGCTAACCAAGCAATCTTCGTCCGTCGTGCATTGCCCACAAATCGACTCGATTCGAACCGACTTCGGCACAACTTCTAGCATTTCCTCGACCGAGCGAGTAGACGCACAGTTACCGAAGAAACCCAAGTTGGAGAGCGAGGATTGCGGGGATCATCAGCCGTTGATGATTGAGATGTTGGATGATGATCACATACAGCAAATGATCGAGGAGCTGCTCGATTACGACGGAATTGAGCTCCGGTCCGCCTCGATGGTGTAGCTTCAGGCCATTTGACATTGACCGTTAAGTCGTTTTTTTTTTCTTACTTCCAACTATATATCTTTAGCTCTAATTATGTACAAAATATGAATTAAATTTAGGTAATTAATTTAATTAAGTAATTAACCAACCCCTCACTTTTGATCGTTTGGGGTCATTATTTTCTCTAGGGCCAACCCAGAAATTTGTTTCTCTATTTGGTTTAGTCAATTGAGTGGAGGCGCCCCCAATTTATTTGATGTACTATTTTCCAATTTTATAAAGTCCATAATTAGTTAATACTTTATTAACTTTATTAATAATCTTGGGTAAAGCTATGATTTTTGTTTTATAATTTTCTGATAAATCACCATCAATGTGCAATAAAGTCAAACTCTGCAAATGCTTATATTGTCTAAAGACTTTTTAAATATTCATTAGATTTTGAATTAACGTAAATTTAAGTCCATGTAGACACCGAATAAGTCAATAACGCAATAATTTTATTGTTTAGTTGTAAATCAATTCAACACTAGCATTACCGATTCGATTCTGGAGTCGATATTTGTAATCACCCTCTCCCAACTTATATTTAAAAAAACAAAAAAAAATCCATGTAGACAAATTGGTAAAAGTTCCCAGTTGGCTGAAGTAACTTTTATGATTGAAATTTAAGTTTGAATTTCTCTCTTTGTTGGGTTTATTTATGAAAAGTCATTACCATAGAAAAATAAGATAAGTTTCTCGAAACGACCTTTTTTTTTTTTTTTTTTTTTAAATAGCGTCAAGCCCCAATTTTTAATAAAGACTTTTAGACTTTTCCTATGTTTTCTCACTGTTTCCAAAGACAAATAGTAATAGTAAAAAAAACGAACCAGAGTAACTGTTCTTATTGGTACAAGTATACAAGGTTGGAGATTGGATTATTGGTTTAGAATAAATTTTTTAATCGATCTAAAATTTTAGATGGGTTAATTTGATAATTCATTCAACTTTATCTCTATTGAACAACTCAATCCAATTTATAAATTTTTTTAGTTGCGTTAGATTAGTATCTTGTGTAGTTGTATTTAATAGAAGAGGAAATGAAGTGGAAAAGAAAGAAGAAATAGAGTAATTTGGAATGATGAAGTATTTATTTTGGAAGTGATATTTTGGAGAATAGATGTTAAAAAAACTTTGGAGGGATTTGTGTTTTGGAAAAGAGAGGTTGGAAATTTTTTTTGAAGATTGATGCTTATTTTTTATTTTTTATTGTAACAAAGTTTAATTTGAAATTTGATGGATTAAATATGTTTGATGGGATATGAGGAGAAGTTGAAAGATGCTATAATATAAAAAAAAAAAAAAAAAAAAAAAAAAAAAAAAAAAAAAAAAAAAAAAAAAAAAAAAAAAAAAAAAAAAAAAAA
>JBBMEF010058448.1:0-11894 GCA_037832685.1 Sicyos baderoa | reverse complement strand
TTGAATATATTTTTTGTCTAGATTACTGGAAATTTGGATTGATTATATATTTTGGAATTGGCCATATAAGCCTATCATGAAAATGATGCAAGTAAAAAATAGTGATATAATGTATGAAAAGTTGTTAGAGAAAGAATAAAAAGTAGTTATGAGGAAAACGAAAAAAGTGAATTTTAAAAAACGAGGGTAATGATTCCCGGTGCCCCAAATACGGGGAATCATTTCCATTTCCATTCTTCCTCTTATTGTTTTTTTTTTTTTTTGAATATAAATTAGGAAAGAAAATTACAATACCGACTCAAACAATGAAACCACTACAACACTGATCCTCTCGGTCTCCCCCTTATTGTTGGTGGCCAAACACCCCTAAAAAAACATCAAATTTATTTTGTGACAATTCTTTTGTAAATACAAAAAAACCAATCGCCTCACTCTCGTGATAAAAAAGAAACAGATCCAGAGCAGAGTTCATAACAAAGAAGAAAGCAAAATCATAAAAACCAGTTTAAATCAGATCTCCATTTCTTCTCTCAGCTGAATTCCTGTTTGGATCTACCAATTCCTAGATTCACAGCGAAGAAGAAGAAGAAGCAGTGATGGCTGCCATGGCGAGGGCGACCTCCGGGCTGCAATATCCCGATCGGTTCTTCGCTGCGGCCTCGTATGCCGGTTTCGATGGATCGCCTAGGTCGTCTTCCAAGGTCTTGAGGTCTAAGTTCTCCGATGATGCCGCTTTGTTGCTCTATGGCTTGTATCAGCAGGTACGGCCGCGTGTTCTTGCGATTTTTTTTTGAGTTTTGGTCGAGGCTCGAGATTGGTGCATGTTTGAGGTGATTTAGTGTACTTGTTTGTTTAGGGTTTAGGTTATTGGTTTTGAGCGTGTTTTCGTGTTTGATTTAGTGTGTTGTTTGAATCGCGATGTCCGTCTGAGGCTTAATTAGCTGAAATCTTGTTTTAGAGAATTGTTTTTGTGTTAATGGTGAAGTGTGAGCTTATAGATTTTCTGAATTACGGTGTTGATTTGTAAGATTAGGTTGCCAGTTTTCGAGCTATGGAATTCGAAGGCTTGAGTCCACTATTTAATCTGTTAATTTGATTTTTTGGATAAGAAACTATTTCATTGATAGGTAAATTAACAAGAGAAAGACCAAAGAGCTCTACAATTGATGAGGAGGGTCGAAAAACTAAAACTATGAAAGTGGGAAGAATGTTTTAACCATGACCATGAGAACGTTTTAACTTGGGAACTATTTGGCTGGATCTGATCATACGATTTAAATATATGTATGGAAAGATTGATTCGTGACATGCTTCGTGATTGGAGGGAATATATGGGGTTTACAGCTAACTCAATTTGCAAATTATGAGGAATGCTTGATGTATGACATTACCAGATTGTCTTATTGAGTGGGTTTATTGCGTGTATAATTGCATATTCATTGAGTTTGAACTATATTTGAGCAAATTCTGAGTTATCGTAAGGATACTAGCCAGATCTTAAGTATTCTTTTCTTATTACAGGCTACAGTAGGGCGTTGTAATGTACCTGAACCCAGTAGTTGGCATGCAATCGAGAAAAGCAAATGGAAGAGGTCTGTGAGCTTATATTCCTTCTCATGCTGTTCCAATTGCCTTAATATCTAATTCAACATGTAGAAATGGCGCACTGTATAGATGAGATTTAGAATCTTTCTAATTGTTACCTACTCTAGACTCTACCATCTTAGTACTTGCAACATAATGAAATTATTGCAAACCATTACCGGAATTCGTGTTGGAAATTGAATTGTATAGTGGCTCTGGCTTATAGGAGGAAGCAATGGGTAGAGAAGGTTAGTTTTGGTATCAAACCAATGCTACTAATTAATGGGTATTGCTGTGCTGGTTTCCTTATAAGGGTTTCTAACCTTTTTAAAGGCTGCACTTGAAGTTATCAGGCTGTTCTTTATTCTCTTAATGGTTATGCAAGGGTACTACATATCATTCACAGCTTTTTTTGGGGTCAAAACGTTGTCTGCTTTCGGTCATAGACTCATAATGAATCGATGCTCTCAAGAATAATTTCTTACAACTTATTTTGGGATTCTGCAGCTGGAATGGGCTTGGAAATATGGCTCCTGCCGAAGCCATGCGCCTATTTGTGAAAATATTGGAGGTCCGCGTGAATCCAACTCCAAAAGTCTAGTTTGTTGTTGCAATCTCATTTCAATCAATTTATGATTGTTTGCTTTTGGTAGGAAGAAGAGCCAGGGTGGTATTCAAGAGTATCCAACTTTGTCCCAGAGCCCGAGCCAGTTTTAGATGTGCAAATTAATGTGAGCATATGGAATTTATTACGAATGTTATTATCATAAAGTTATTTTGATTATGATAATTAGGGTAGCTGTGAAGATATATTTGCATATTTTTCTGAGGTACTACTAAAATGGGGATGAGGAGGTGAAACATTTTAAATTTTCCTTTGCCCCAATTTACTTGTTTAATTTTTACTGTTACCAGTTTATTAAATTTTACAGTTATTTTACTAATGTTCTTAACCTGATATATATATTTTTTTTGAAAACATTCTTAACCTAATATATTGTCACTGTTTCCTCTTAAAAAAATGGTTTATTTACAAACTTAAATGTTTGACTAGTTTTCTATATTTTCAAGCTTTTCAAATTTGATAGATGTTTGCAATATTGTGAATAGTAACTCTAAGATGATCGTTTTACAAGTTATTTAAATTTTACTTTTTTTAGTAGGTATGCTCATTAAAAGTTTTAGAGAAATGCTCAATTGTTACCTAGGTCAGTGAGTTAATTTGAGCTTAGAACTTTTACTTTCGTCCATTTAAACCCTACACTTTTGAAGTAGTGATGAATTGCTACCATTTAGTAAGCGGTGTAGTTAATATCTTGAAATTAGTTAGGTTTATATCTTGAGAATTGAGATTAGTTAGGTTTCATTTTCTTTGATTTTCCCCTTTTCCGGGGAGATTTGTTACTAGTTTGTGTGCATAATTTTTGTTGGTAGATGAGATTGTTTTTATGAGGGTGGTTTTTTACTTTTTTGGAGAAAGGGTGGTTTTTTACATTAGCTTTCTGTTATTTGTTTTCAATATATTTTGTTTTTTTCTTTTTACATTGGTATTTGTATTTTGAGCATCGGTCTATTTTCATTTCTTCAATGAAAAGAATGCAAAATTGTTGTTATCTTGTAAATAAAACTAATTTTGAGTGTTTTTTATATGCTCATTTCTCCTGGTTTTTGGAGTTTTGGTATTTGAATTTTATATGATATATTGGTTGATTTGTGGATAATGGACAATACCTTAACTTAGTGTTGATGAAATATTAATTGCATTAGTTTCTTTTTAGTGATTAGATTTTTACTTTTTCAAAATTGTTAATTCAAAATGTAAAAAAAAATTCTTTCAAATTTAAAAGGTTACAATAAAAGGTCCCAAAGGGGTTCCCAAGGGGTGGCACAAGTGGTTAAAAGCTTGGGTTTTGAAGTTGTGCTTCCCTCAAGTTCCCAGGTTCGAAAATCACATGTGGCATTAATTTGTAGACACCTCCCGTGTCTCCATTCATTCGATGCTTCCCGGTGCTTGGCCTAGGGCGGGCGTGGTTACCTCGGGTATGGTGGAGCGAAAGCTCCGATTTCTCGGTTTCAAAAAAAATAAAAAGCTTCTCAAGGGGTGGTACAGTGGTTGAAAACTTGGGCTTTGAAGGTGTGCTCTCCTCAAGGTCCAAGGTTCGAGACTCACCTGTAACATTAATTTGTAGACACCTCCCGTGTCTCCATTCCTTCGATGTCTCCCGTTATAGTTAAAATAATTTAATACCAATTTAAAAGTTAAGGTTAGTGACCCTTCAATTTCATGTTGCTTTCCTTTCTCACTCGTTTTCAAGATAACTAAATTATAGCTCTGTTGGTTTTTAGAATGATTCAAAAACTGAGCCGATCATTGAGAATGGGGATTCAATTCCCGAGACCAAGACTATACCAACAGAAAATGGAAGCGTGCCTGAATCACAGGATAAGGATGTTCTCGTGGAAGGTCTTAGCTCTATCGTTGTCTACGATAAGTGGATTTCACCCCCTGTATCTGGTCTACGACCAAAAGCACGATATGAGGTTTTGACTATTCTTCTTTCCACTCATTAGAAAATGATCTTCTACCCTGTTATTCTCTTAACTAAGGGTATTGAATTTTTCAGCATGGAGCAGCAGTTATTCAAGACAAGATGTATATTTTTGGAGGAAACCACAATGGTCGCTATCTCAGTGATCTTCATGTGAGCAGAATATTTTTACATGCTTTCACTGCATTTTTGCAATTTTTTATTTAAGATTTGGGCCATTCTTTAACTCCAACTTTTATGTGGTGTTACTCGTATTTCCTTCTGTTTCAATGATGGAATAGATGAAATAAATAAACAAATAAAGTTTTCTTGTTTTAGGATGAAATCTTATTGGCACTGTTATAAAAAATTCAAAATTATTTTTATTATTTTTCAGATTTTTCATTTAATTCTTAGATAACCTTATCTTCCCTGGGTGGTGGAATCTATGCTTTCTCTTCTTTGTACAGCCAGCGGCCAAATTGATTATTTTCATGTCTAATAAGAAAATATACCTGAAAACAGAAAGTCATGGGCAATCCTTTTTTGTAACCGAATTTATTGATTTATTTATACAGGTCTTTATTTATTTAATTTTTTTTTTTTTAACTCCTGCACTCACTGTAGGTTTTGGATCTGAGAAGCTGGGCTTGGACAAAACTTGAGGTGAAGATCCAGTCTCCTGAAAAGCTAACCCCCTGTGCTGGTCATTCATTGGTTAGTACAGAATTTATTTATTTATAGTTTTTACAGATGCTTTCTCATAGATATGGTCATATTTTTCTTTTTATTGATACTGCAAAATGTTGTAGCAACAATTGGTAATGCAATATTTTTTTACTTGATATTGATATCAACACTGCATTGCTATAATATTTCAGATATCTCCAGTTAGTAATCTACCTTGTTGACTGTAGATATCGTGGGGGAACAAACTTTTATCAGTAGCTGGTCATACAAAGGATCCTTCTGAAGCTATTCACGGTACAATTAGTGCTTTCGCTATGTTATTTACCTTACGTTTGGTGAATAAATTACTGGAAGATGCCAGGGTCGTCTTCGGTTTTTTTTTTTATCCGTGACTGTCCAGACCAGCTTTCGCGTACCTCGACTAATGTCACGGGACATACTGCCTGACATTTGGAAACCAAGGAAACTCGTAGAAAATTAATTCTTAGGTAGGTGACCACTATGGATTGAACCCATCACCTTATGCACCCTAAGACCCTCTTTGACCGATTGAACCACTCCATGATGGTTTTCAGGGTCGTCTTAAGTTATTTACTGTTTGATTATATATTTAACGTTCTCTTCTAAATGGAACTCCTAAGGGAGAACTACAGCAAATATTTTTATTTACTCCCAATCTACTAGATATGATCTTCATCTTTATGGGAAAGCTATAAATATTCTTCTTTTGGGACAAAGGTGTTTTCTTTTTATCTAATTGCATTGGTTGTCTACCCTTCTCTTATTACAGTCAGGGTCTTTGATGTACAATCCTCCACTTGGTCTAACTTGAAGACTTATGGAAAACCACCGGTATGCCCCAAAGATCATATTTATTAAAAAATAAAGAAAAAAATTATACTGAAGAATTGGATAATACTTGTCCTGTTCCTGCTGACGTAGAACTCATATACATGCATACATTATGCTGCTTTTCATCCTTCCTTTTAAGTTTCAACGTTCAAAAAATCAGCTTTTGGCTTTTGTAGTTTTCTCATAAGGGTGCAATATTGATGACATTTTGTCATCAATGGTTCTTATTTGGCATTGCTTTTGAGAACCGACTGTACATGTTGAACTTGGAAATAGCTTTAGGTTGCAATTTCAATTTCAATTTCTTAGGCCTCGTTTGATAGCCATTTGGTTTTTTGTTTTTCAAATTTAAGCTTATTTTTACTCAAAATTTCATACCATGTGTTTCACCTCCCCTATAATGTATCCATCTTTCATTAAAGAAAGTAGTTGGATGCTAACCAACTTTAAAAAACAAAAACAAACTTTTGGAAGCTATTTAATTTTTGTTTCCAAATTTTGGTTTGGTTTCTACAAATATAGGTAAGATGTAGATATCTAAGTAACAAAAACATATGGTAAGGTAATTGTTGTAGGCTTAAATTTCAAAAATCAAATGGTTATCAAACGGGGCCATAGTGATCTAAAAGCACTTTGTTATATGGTGCCTTTTTATAGCTGTTACAAGGGTTTTAAAATTGTCCGTGTTTTGTAAATTGAAGGCTTCTCGAGGTGGTCAGTCAGTGACTCTTGTTGGGACAAGCTTGGTTATATTTGGCGGGCAAGATGCAAAAAGAACTCTTTTGAACGATTTGCACATTCTTGATCTTGAATCTATGACCTGGGATGAATTTGATGCAGTGTAAGAAAACCAAAAAATATTCTAGCGTACTCCTTTATCCTATGGAGCTGTACTCTTCTTTCAAGTTTCCATTTGTTTGGGTGGAAACAGGGAGCCAGTTATGATTGAATTTAGGGGATTTTTTATGAATAACAAAAAGGAAAAAAATTCTATGGATGTGAAAATTTTAGAAAAAGTTAAGTATAGCCACTTGATTCAATGAAGTTAATCTGATAGCCCCAAAACTGATGGCTTCAATTAAGTGAAATTGATGGCTATCTATCAAGTGAAATTGATTGAAAACAATTTAAGTTGAAATATTTTGCTATGTATGAAATGTTTTTGAAAAATCTAATTAAAATAGGGATGCTAGAATTTGCTGTCTACATCCTATTTCCTTGTATTTGTTTTTTTTTTGTTTTTGTTTTATACCCTGAAAAAAGGCAATACTGGGAGAATATGGAGGATTTTGGAATCTTTTGAACTTTTATCAGCTCCAACAGAATGAAGTATTCCATTATATATTTGGCTGATTAGTGATGAATGCTGCAGTGGGGCTCCTCCCTCTCCAAGATCTGATCATGCTGCTGCAGTACATGCCGAGCGCTATCTCCTCATCTTTGGTGGGGGTTCACATGCTACTTGCTTCAATGATCTGCATGTTCTTGATTTGCAAGCTGTGAGATTATCAAGTTATACTAGTATTTATTGATGGTATATGGTGAATATTGTATATGTACTGAATGTTATATGTATTGCTGATTGCATAGATGGAATGGTCGAGACCTACCCAGCAAGGTGAAATACCAACTCCACGAGCTGGACATGCAGGTGTTACAGTTGGAGAGAATTGGTTCATTGTTGGTGGTGGTGACAACAAGAATGGTACGCACCGCACCCGTCTTGTTTTTTTTTCTTTTCTATTTCACAGTTTTCAAAAATCATCCTTGCTTTTGCCCATCCATGTTTTAACAATCTGGAAGGAATGTGTTGGGTATCCAAGTACCTAACAATCCTGCAACGCAAAAAATACCAACAAGCACAATATAATGAAAGTAACACCGTGATTGATAGTTTTTCGATGAACAACGATACTATATATTGACAATAACACCAAGGAAAGATAACACGAACAAAATAGAAAGATAACGACATGCTCTGGGGCATTCAAGAGTGTTGGTGACCTCTCCTCTCCAGGTTTCACAACCGTAGGCCAAAAACATACCTCCCTTCCCTTCCCCTCACCTTACTCATTTATATTCACTATTTCTCTTTCCATACACAAGGAACCACCTTCACTACCACTAGCCACTTGTCCCCTCCAAATACCTATTTTACCCTTTCTAGAACATACATGAGTAATTAGGGGTCTCACTCACAGACTGCTCCCATCTTACCTTCTATTGCGAGTCATCCATGATGTTGAGTAAAGTGTTGGATGTCTTATTACAAAAGTTCACTGTATGCTTCACTATCACACCAACTAAATACTGATCTCATCCTCTTGATCTCCTGCAGGGGTCTCCGAAACTGCTGTGCTGAATATGTCTACCCTTGTTTGGTCAGTCGTAACATCTGTTGAAGGGCGTGTTCCTGTTGCTAGCGAGGTGCCAATTCTTCTAACCTATTCTCCATATGCTCCACCATCACATTAACTATGGACGTGGCTTAAGCTTTTAGATTGAACCATGTTAACTAATAAAGGTCCCATATTTTCTCCTGAGAGAATGCCAATCAAGATTCTAACTGTGAATATCGAAATAGTTTTCACTGCAACCGTTGAAGCTATTAAATGCTATCTGATCTCTTACAGGGCATTAGTTTGGTTGTAAGCTCCTATGGTGGTGAAGACATCCTTGTTTCATTTGGCGGATACAATGGACGTTATACCAACGAGGTGAATTATGATTTCTAGCGTTGCCTTGTCTGCTTGCTTCCCCCTTCAACTCACCAGATTCTTGCATTCAGGTTAATGTTCTAAAACCAAGCCACAAATCAACCTTGCAATCGAAGATGATCCAGACACCTGCGCCGGACAGTGTTTCAGCTGTGCATAACATCACAAATCCCACCGGGGACGTTGAATCCGAGTTTGAAGGGGTACAAGAAGGAAAAATTAGAGAAATCGTTATGGACAACATAGAGTCAGAGCATTTGGTACGTTTTGATACATGATGTTTCCAGCTTTTTGCTTCTCATTTTTAAGATATTGTGCTGTGAGTACTGACATGTTATGTTGTAAAACTAAATTTTTCGCGATGTCAGAATCTAAATACGGAAGAAGCTATTCAATCTTATACTTGGTCAACTGTATACAATGAGCTGTTTTTTAGGGAATGAGAGACTAATATCAGGGACAGTTAGAAAATTGCTGGATAATTTAGTAAAAGAAAATACTAATCTGTATATAATGTTAGGAAATGAAGAAAAATGGAAACTTGTTTTTATCTCCAGAAAACATTATAATCTTGACATTTTTCTCGTTTTCATCCTGTGATTATTTACCTTTCCCAATTACTTGAACCAAGAATCTTAATCTTTCTAAGTTTAGCATGTTAGAAATGACTAAGTTTTGGACTTCACACAGAAGAATAAAAGCGAGCAAACTAATGAACTCGTAGCAACATTGAAGGCCGAGAAGGAAGAGTTGACATCATCTCTCAGCAAGGAACAGATACACTCTTTACAACTAAAGCAAGATATAGTTGATGCTGAGAACCGTAACTCTGAGCTGTACAAGGTAATTTCTTTACACTAAACTGAATACATTTTGGAATAGGTGAGCCACTACCAAAAAAATACGTATGCTGGGATAGCTCCAATGATGCTTCATTGCTTTGAAAATATAATAATTTTTTTTTCTCTTGAGAAATCAAACTTCCATGGATGTAAAACGAAGCATACAAGGGACATGCAAAAAAAAGGAAAAAACTAATGGTCTCCCAGAGGTGGCACAATGGTTGAGGCTTGGGCTTTGAAGGTATGCTTCCCTCAAGGTTCCAGGTTTGAAACTCACATGTGACATTAATTTGTAGACATCTCCCGTGTCTCAAGTCCTTTGATGTCTCCCGGTGCTTGGCCTATGGTCGGACGTGGTTACGAGCAAAGCTCCGATTTCTCGGTTTCAAAAAAAGAAAGAAAATTGAAAGGGACTTTCCACTTGGTAGAATAGACACTTTATATCGGTCAACATTTTGAATTTTGAAAAAAATTGATTGCACGTGAAGAAACTGAAATGGCTTGACCTCCATCATTTTCTACAGGAACTGCAATCTGTGCGGTCGCAACTTGCAGCTGAGCAGTCAAGATGTTTCAAACTTGAGGTTTGTTTTCTCTAGCTCCCTTCAGTGTATGCTGTAGTTGAAGTCAGATGTTAAGGTGGGAGTCTAAATCGAGTAAACCAATCGAAAGTCATTTCATTAACTCGGTTCGGTTAAGATCAGACAATACGTTGGTTGGTTCAGTTTCATTTGAAAAAAAGCTAAAAAGTAATTGGTTCATTTTGCATAAATTTTGTTGGTTGTGGTAAAAGGAGTGGTAGATTTAAGAAAGAAAAAAAAGGTCTTACGTTCTTTTTAATCATCATGAATCGCCCTAGTTGTCAAATAAGGGTCGTAAATCATAAGGTGTTTAGAAGTTATGAGTTCAATCTATGACAACTACATAAGAATTAATTACTGTGAGTTACCTTGACAACTAAATATAATAGGGTTAGACGATTGTGTCATAAAATACTTAGAACTTCGCACGAGCTGGTTTGGACACTCGCGAATATAAAAAAAAATGTTGGTTAAAAAAAATGTTGGTTATTTTATTCTCAGCAGTCTTGTCACTTTCTGTTATTTATCCACAATACCTTGATTACCTGCTCATCTTTTGACGATCCATCATCAGGTCGACGTTGCAGAGCTACGACAGAAGCTCCAAACGGTGGAGGCGTTACAAAAGGAACTCGACCTTCTACAGCGACAAAAGGCAGCATCGGAGGAGGCCATGAGGACAAAACCGAAGCAGGGTTCCAGTGGTGTGTGGGGTTGGTTGGCTGGATCCCCCTCTCCAGAAGATGCAATTTCTCAGCCCCTCATTGGTTAGTGACCATATTAGCTTACAATTGTTACATTTTTCCTTCAATTATATTTGCTCCACATCTTCACATAGTAAGTTTTCTTCAACTGATAATAAGATTGTCAGTTTTCCCCCCCTCTTTTTTTGTTCTTCCATTAGGGAACCCAAATGAATGTGTTATAAATGCTGAGATCTCAGTGCTTGGTTTTTTCTTTTATTGCCAGTTTTTTAAGGTTTTGTATTAGAGGTGAATATAATATATATAGCTATAATGATATACACAATTTTCATTGTTTATTCTCTTTTGAGAATTTTCATGTGTTAAATGAATTGATTGAGCATGTAATTAATTATTCATGTGGATCCCCAATGAGAAAAATAATTGATTTATTTTATTGCACATTAACATCCAGTTATCATTATAAAAGTTTGTGAGCAGATAGATTCATCCAATTTATGTTTATTTTGCCTAATTTAAAGAACAATCGTCTCAAGTCAAAAATAATAAAAAAATAAAGAGCAATCGTCTAATCAAGTTCCCTTCCAATATTATATGGTTTTCAAAACCTTATTTAATCATTAGCCAATGATGGATGGCATCGATAATTCTCTTTAAAAACATTACTTAGCAAAATGAAAGATATCAAAAAGTAAAATTCCAAGAACTAAGGCCCCGTTTGATAACCATTTTGTTTCTTGTTTTTGGTTTTCAAATTTAAGCCTATTTTATCTCAAATTTTCTACAATGTGCTCTAATCCTTCCTACCATTTATCCATCATTGTTTAAGAAAGTAGGAGAATACTAACGAACTTTTAAAAATAAAAACAAACTTTGGAAATCTACTTTTTTTTTGTTTTTAAAAGTTGGTTGGTCTTCTCCTACTTTCTTAAAGAAAGATGTATACATGGTAGAAATGATGAAACAAATTGTAGTAAATTTGAGAAAAAATATGCTTAAATTTGAAAAACCAAAAACAAGAAACCAAATGATTATCAAACGGGGCCTAAAATTTTCGTCAGGCGGTATGCCCCGTGACATTAGTCGAGGTGTGCTTGTGCACGCAAGTTGGCCCGGACAATTACGGACATAAAAAAAAAAAAAAACTAAAATTTCCGTGCATGTAATGTTTTTTAAATTAGTCACTTATGCTTTAACAATTTACAATTTTTTTTGATGGATGATGTTAAAATTGGTTGATCATAAACTATACAATAACATTTTGTAAGTTGGGCAGAAACTTATATGATAAATTAGACTACTTATAGAAAAAAAAAAAAAAAAAAAAAAAAAAACCAGACCTCATTTTTAAACTTTTTTCCAAAGTCCTCTGTCTTTGAGTTTGAAAACTATTGAT
>JBBMEF010058437.1:0-11895 GCA_037832685.1 Sicyos baderoa | reverse complement strand
TATGCATGTGTTCCTGTGATAGATGTTAGGAAATAGTTTCCTGAAATTCCGCTTTATGCATCTATGTTTTCCAACAATATGCATATACGTGAACGTAGATTTATAGTACTTAAAATTCAATTATATCCTACTATCCTTTCAATTATTCACATAAAACCTTAAAATTAACTTCAAAATCAAACCCAATCTGTTAGTTTTCTACCTGAATATTCCAATGTAAAATAAAATTAAAATATTACCTCCTAACCGCTTACTTACCACATCAAAGTATTATATATCAATGCTGATTAATATGACTAATATAAGCATTTGGTGTCTGGCCTAGGAATGGATGTAGTTATCTTGTTTCAAAAAAAAAAAAAAAAAAACCAATATAAGCAGGTGAGTAAAATATTATGAATTTAAATTCTTCAACTTTAATCAATCATTAATTGTATATAAAGTACGTAAGAAAAACTGCTTATTAATATGATATATATCTGGTAAGTTTTGAGGAAAAAATAACCAAGTGAAATTTGTTAAGAATTCTATATTAAAAAAGTGAGAAATGTCTAAGTATTTGTATATGATATACGAACTATTTCTTTCTCCACTAATTGATTTTTGAGATGAAATTTCACGCTAACTTATATGATTTTCAATTTATTAAATTCAAATGAATATGTCATACTATTTTGAGAGACATATTAAAAATTTCGCATTAAAAAAGTGAGAAAATTAAGTTGTTAACAATTAGAGGTAAGATATGAAGAAATAGTTTTGAAATAGAACACACGTTATTTCTAATAAAATTTAAGAAACAATTTACAATTAAATTAGAATAAATAGTAATAATAATAATAATAATAATATTTTCCAAAATAAAATAATAATATTTTGCAGTATAGAAAATTGAGTGGATTGCTTTTTTCACAAGTTTGAAAAGGACAAGGGATTGAAGAAAGGGAGAGCTTGGAAATGTGAATCCATGATAAGAGGGGGGTCCCAAATGTTCTTCCTAAGGGCAACAAGCCCTAGTAAATTGAAATAAATGTGAACCAAACTTTTACATGAAGCTTCTACTTTTTTTTTTTTTTTTTTTTTGCTTTTTTTTTTGTTTGGTTTCATCAAAATAATAAGTAGGGGCCAAATCCTCATAGGTGAATAAGAGACAGGTCAAAGATTATATTCCTTAATAATATTTTTAGCTAGTTGTGGAAATGAGACTATTTGTAGGGGCCATTAATTCTCATGAAAAAAAAATGGAGGTGGGATATCAAGTACTCTAAGATTTCTGTAATTTATAACTTAAATTTTGTTTTATATTTAAATTTTAAAATATTTTCCAGAAATTTTTTTTAATTGCATTTTAAGTGATATCGTGGATATGAGATATATCACACATATAGATGATGAGTATAATTACATCACGTGATTTTCTAATATATTAGATATAACATTTATTTAGTAGGGACCAAATGTGAAATTTAATAAAAATGGATGAGGAGGACCACTGAAATACGAAATTGATCTAAAACCTTAAACAAAAGTTAGATATAAATCTCGTTATCGAATGGGTCTGTGACACAATACTTTTATTGTTTGGTTGTAAACTAGTTCAACACCAACGTTTTTATTGTTTGGTTGTAAACCAATTTAACACGAGTATCACGGGTTCGAGTAAAAAAAAAAAAAATATAAACCTCGTTAGTATTAATTTCTCAAAAAAAAAAAAAACCTCATTAATACTAGAGTATAGAGTTCAAGTAGAAACATCTAAAATTGAATTCCTTTTATTTTTACTTTTTTAATTTTAAAATGGTAATTAGCTTCTTTTATCTTTTCTTATACCAAGATTTTCTAGGTTCAATTATTTACGGGTTAAGTCACCTTTGAAATCTCAACGAAATTGGAAATAAAAATTATTTATGTAATTTTTTTAACATTTTTTATCGTATATAATAAATTAAATCAAAAAAAGAACACACTTTTCTCACTCCTAAAGAAATTTAACTATAATCTTGAAAGTAGATTATAAAAACATAATAAATAAGCATAATTAGATAGTAAAAAGTCCATGGCCAACAAAACCCTTAGCTCAACAGTCAATCTATATTCAATAAATAAATATTACGGATTTGAATTCGTGCCTCTATATATTGTAAAATTGAAAAAAGAAAAAAGAAAACAAAATAAAACTATATCAAATTCGAAATATAAGAATTCTTTTATATAATAAATACAAAGTCTTTTTTTTAAAAACTGGATAAATACATAGTTGGGGAACTGAACTTTTGACTTCGAACTTAATAGGAAAAATTAACATGCAATTTGGGATCAACAAGTGTGTTGGTCTAGGTAACATCTGGTAAATCTTTCCATCTACAACATTGTTGAATTAGAAAAAAAAAAAAAAAAAAAATTGTAGAGCTTAAGACTCAAACTCTTAGATGGCAAATGTATGATTTATGTCGATTAAACTGGGCTTGAATCATACTGATCTTTAAGGGAAATAGTAATAAATATCTATTTCCCATATAATTATTAAGCGTATGTCTACTTATTTTTTTAGTTTAAATGTGTATCTAAACTAACCAACTTGGTGGTAGTGAGATAATAATTCACTACCCATAATGTCATTGTCTTTATCTTCCGCCCATGTAAAAAATGAATTAAAAAAGAAAATTATTTGTGTTGAATCTATCCTCCCATGGATCAAGGAGAAACAACCACCAAGATTTTTAAAATGATTAAAAAAATAAATATTCATTTCAACAATTATTTTTTATTTTTTAAATCAAATTGCTTCAATTCATTTTTTCTATTTAGTTAGAAATCAATGTCCGTTCACATGTGAGTTATATAGATTATGTTTTGCAGATTGGTGATATTTGAAAGTTCAACCTTTTAGAGATGACCACTCACGATTAAACACTATCGTATTACATTCTTTCTAATTTTACAAAGTTTCAGGTGATCGACTCAACATTGTCTATGAGAGCACTGAAGCGCTACTTGAATTGACCTCGAAAAGGGCTCACCCTCAATTGAAGCCATGTCAATCGCATTCGACTAGATTTGGGACGACGGGAATATTGTGTATCAAAATTTCAGCACCAAGTGAAATCACAACAATACATAGAATTGAGGATTGAATTTTAGGGGTTCCTTTTGTTTATTCAACCAGTCGGCTACGTTTGAAATTTTGTGGATATTGAGTACACTTACACACCCCAACATAGCAGTTTTGTGCGTTTTAAGTACATTTACACACTCTAACGAAGCAATTTTGTACACTTTCACATCCAATGAAGCAATCGTCAGAAAATACAAGTGAGTAACTTGATTTAAAAAAAATAAATAAAAATTATTGTCGATATCAAAATATTTATGCTAGGTTGAATATCTATAGTAATGTCATATATAGTAAAACATGGCCTCACAATTTAAATCTTTTGAAAATGAATAAAAATCTTTTTGTTATATTTTTAAATAACATTTGATTTCTTATAAGTTAAGATATATTTTTTCAAATTTAAATCTTTCTAATAGTTTTTTTTATTATTGGTTTGTAGGCACGTGTTACTTCACTTCAATTGTTCACTACAAGAAAAATAGCATGTGACGACGGAGGCTATGGCGACGGAATTGTTTTCCGTCGCCATAGAATACCTACGGCGACGGCACATTATTCCGTCGCCGTTGATCAGCCTATGGCGACGGAAATGAATTTTTCCGTCGCCATAAATTAATTTTAAAAAAATTAACGACTCTATTGTGGCTATTGTGCAGCAAAGATAGTCACAATTGTTAATATATGAATGTTTTTACAGGGTTAAAATTTTTTGGTAAATTTAAAATACGCTGTTATGCTGCCGAAATTTTTATAAACGTTTTGAGATTCTAATTATTTTTTTGTTTTTTATTTCATGTATTTTGTTACATCAACACAATTTATGTAATAGAGTTAGATTTTGTCATTTTTTTGGTACTCTTTATAACATTGGATTATGTATAAATTTTGAATTTACATGAATTATGGATCTTTTTCAATTATGAATTTACATGAATTATGGAACTTTATCGTGATGTTTCACAATCATTTAAACCCTATACCCTAAAATATTATAGTAAATTTTAATAACAAAAAAAAAAAAATATAGCTATGACGGAAATCTTGCTTCCGTTGCCATAGAAGTCCTTAGACGACAAAGAGAAGTTTCGTGGCCATAGAATGCCAAAGGCGACGGAAGCAAGATTTCTGTCGCCATAAGCTATCGCGACGGACATATGGCGACGCCGCGCGCGACGAAAATTGTTCCGTCGCCATAGCCTATAGCGACGGAAAACGAAGCCTATGGCGACGGAATTCTCCGTCGCCATAGACTAAATTTCTTGTAGTGTTTTTATTATAACTTTATCCATCATCATGTATTATTATATATGGTACGTATATAGTTTGTTTTTATTATTTTATTTTTAAATATTTATTTAAATTTTGATGTCTAAATATATATATTTTTCATTTTCAAATCTTGCTATTTTTTGCGGGGTTGTTACAACAAAAAAAGAATATTTTTTCACTTTCAAATGTGAAGATCCTTTGTCTAGTTTGTTACAAAATTGTATTTAACTAGTTTTTTAAAAAACCAAAAACTGTATAAATAAACGGGGTATAATTGGCAAAATTATTTTCTTCGATTAATAATTTAATTGTGAAAATTAAATTTAGACATCAATTTAAAGTCTAAAATAAATTAGACAAGTTCTTAATAAATTTCTTAATTTTAGATATTTACCTAGTTTTCCCATGATTTAATATGAAAAAATTGACACACAACAGAAGAATACAAATAGGATATAATATAATTAAAAGAAAAACAAATGGGATAATATATATATTAAAAAAAAAAAAACAAAAAAAAAAAAAAAAACAAAAAATTGGAATCTGCATAATAAAGAATGAATATACGGTTGTAAGTTGAAAAAAAAAAAAAAAGAGAACGAAGAATACGTGTTGGACGTAGCCATAATATACTAATTTTATTATAAGAAATTATTAATTATTATAATTGTTAAAAATGGTAGGCCCCACCGTCGTACACATATGGCCTGTCCTTTTGATTGTTAAACCACATCGTCCATAAATACCAATCCCCATTCCCTCAAATTCCCTCACCATTTCCATTTCTCACAAAATTCTCATTTCATTTTCATTTCTCTAATAATCCAATCAATGGCGGTGGTGAAGCAAATCATGAAGCGGTGTTCCAGTTTGAGGAATACCAAGAAGAATCACCAAAACGGCGGCGGTGGCGGCGGAGGAGGAGACATTCCGGTGGATGTTCCAAAAGGCCATTTTGTGGTGTACGTTAGTGAGAACCGGAGCCGCTACATTGTGCCGTTGACTTTCTTGACCAGGCCTGAGTTTCAAATTCTCCTACAATTGGCTGAGGAAGAGTTTGGATTCAACCACCATATGGGCCTCACTATCCCTTGCGAGGAGCAGGTCTTTCTCTCTTTAACTTCCATGCTTCGATGAACCCAATCGAACCAAACCGATCGAGTTCGAGTTGAGGTTTTAGGGTTATTGAGGTATATATATATGTATATGTCTCCCTCTCTCTAGGGAGTTGTTTTCGGCTATTAATGCATGTCGAAACAACATTCGAGAAATTATTAGACAAGGCTGAAACAATGTGGTTGAGTATCGATTTCGAATCTTCATCGAGCAAAACCGGAGGCTGTATTCGATAATTTTTCGCTTGGGGGAGCTTTTAGGGCTAGAATTCTCAAACTCTCACAAGTACAAAATTTGTCTTCTTTTCTTTCCCAATTGGTACTTGTTGCACAAATCCATAATCATGTTTTTTTTTCTTCTTTTCTTTCTATGTTTTTCTTTTAGTTAATTATTTATTTGATTTTATCGATATGGTTGGCTCGGATGATTTAATTTTGGCTTTGTTGTTTTTTAAAGAAAGACCAAAAAAATCAACAAAAGAATCGTTTGTGTTATGAAGAAAATATGTATTAAAGGTGAAACAAAAGAATCCAGCTATAATAATATTTTATAAGAAAGAAATCATTTTAATTTATTGTTCAAGCCAATCATGAAGAACTAAACACAATTTCAAATACTATCGAAAACAATAATTAATACACATATAAGGAATCTCTCAACATAGTTTATTAAATCAAGACTTTGTTTCTTGAGATTTAGGTTGTTTTGGAGATATTAGAGTGGCCAACCTGGCGTATAATAAGAAGCATAATCCAAAGAAGATTATGGTTAATGCGTATAATTAAGAGAAATAATTGGATTAGGTTTGGTTTAAGTGTAGAAGAAGTTGGAATATAATAAATAAAAAATTAGATTAAAAAATAATGGAAAAAATTCCGTACGATCTTGCACAGAGTGGTTCTATTGCTTAGCTAGCTAGACAGTGTTACGCGCTTCACCAGTTGTCTGTGTCTTTTCCTTTTTCTCTCTCTTCATTTAGATTCAAAAAGCTGACATCATAATTCTCAAATTAATATATTTATTTTGGTGTTAAGTGGTAACATTTTTACTCTATACATATAAAAATTGAAAATTGTACTGGATATTCCAATTTTACAAAATAATTACAAAGTTAGAAAAATTTGAAAAAATTTGCATGCATAGTCAAATATACCGTATAAATAATATTCATCATATTGTATTATGTATTAATTATTCAGTAAAAAAAAGTATTACTTTATATCGTATATTTGACTATGGTTACTAAAGTTTTCTAAATTTTGTCTAATATTATAAATATTTTATCAATTTAGTCTATTTATGCAAAAACCCTATAAAAATTAATTAAATTTAGTTTCAAAAGAATAATACTTGATAGTTCCAGCAGGAATTTTTGCTTTCTATCAAATGTAATAGTGACATGTGTCCAATTTTATTTTTATTTTTATTTATTGAATCTCAACAGAATCTCATCAAAATCTCAAATCAGCAGAAAACTACTGTTTGAGCAACACAATTCCACCAAAAGTGGAAAGCTTTAAAATTTGGCAAGTTTATTTCTTTTTAAAAATTTGAGCAAAAGAAAAGGGATAAATATATTTTTGAGTACTCATTTTGAGACGACGGTAAAAAGATGATAATTCTTAACTTTTTTTTATAATATATTAATTATTCTCCTTATTATTAATTAATTTTGAGACGAAAGCTATGTTATCTAATATGATATTAAAATTGTAGGTGAATATTAATTATTGATTTAGAAGTGAAATCGAATGTTATCTAGTAATTTGTGTTTTGGTAAAAAAGAAAAGAGCAACGTGAAGAGAGAGGAAAAGGGAATAATAATAATAATAATAATAATAATATTATTATTATTATTATTATTATTATTATTATTATTATTATTTGAAGAGTTTAAAATGGCATTTACATAAAAGGAAAAGAAAAAAAGAAACTTAGGTGAGATTTTAATGAAAATCGTTGATATAAATAGAAATGAAATTGGACATTAATATTCCTATTATAATTGTGGTACTTACAGACTTGAATCTTAAGATTGTGTATAGAGTTGCTAAGAAATTCTCTTTGGTGTGGTTTGTTATATTGTTAAGGTTAACTATTGGGTAGGTTTTTTATTTTTTTAATGATTATTATTTTTTTACTTACTAGGATTATATATTGGAGTTCATAGTTATTATTTTCCCGCTTTCTTATATCGAAATCACATGTGACATTTCACCACTTTATATGTATATATTCCTACATGTAGGTAATATGTATATGTAGACAAACCATAGGTTATATGTATATATTCCTACATGTGACCTTTCCCCTTGTATAGGGAGAATGCATATATAGCTACCTTGACCCTATCATACTCTATTTCTTTCTTGTCGCCAACCAAGTTTTTATTTCACGTGCATGGGTTTACGAAAATAATTTACACAAATGAAATTTGTTACAAATCACATTCTTAAACTTTAAAGTTGATCAATAATCAAATCCTTGTACATTATTAGATGGTGAATCGACCTCTTTTACTTTGTTCAATGTTGCAATAACCTCATAGACATAGGATACATAGGAAATTGATTCTAACAATAATGATCAAAGTGTTAGAATTGATTGCAATACTTAAAAAAAATCAATTAATTGATTAATAATATTAAAAGTAAAGTATGAAAGAGAGTATTTTTTTTAGATACAATAAATATTTAGAATGGAGAATTCGAACCTATAACATATATATTATTAAGACCTCGTTTGATAACTATTTTATTTTTAGTTTTTGGTTTTAGAAATTCAAGACTGCAGTAATTATATTATCATATGTTTTTCCTTACATTTTTTTTAAGAAATATGTTTTTTCTTACTTGGATGCCTACATCTAATCTATATTTTTTTAAACAAAATCAAAATTTAGAAAGAAAAAAAATAGTTTCCAAAAATATGTTTTTTTTTAAAAAAGTTGATTAGCATTCACATACTTCTTGTAAAAAAGATAGATACATTATAAGAAAGATGGAACATATTGTAGGAATTTAGGTAAAACTAAACTTAAATTTCAAAAATTAAAAATTAAATGGTTGTCAAATAGGGTCTAAGTTGTACAAAATGATTAGACCAAGTTTTATAATTATTTATGTAATTTAAGGAAGTAGTAATAAATAAATAAATAAATTAGGAGACTTTGCATGTAAAATAAAAAAAAAAAAATGTAAAATATTTTCACATATAGCACAAAATCAAAACTAATTCATCTATAACACAAAAATTCAAATTGAGTTTGACTCAAATCTATCACTAGTTGAATTTTGTAATTGATAAAAAATTATGTTCTATCACTAGTTGAGTTCTATCAATGATAGAATTAAATCATTCTATCACTAGTTGAGTGCTATCACTAATTTTCTTTAATTATGTGTTACAAATGAATTATTTTTGAAATTGTGCTGCAAATATAATATAAGAATTAGAATGTGTTGTTCATGGTAAATTCCCAATATTTTATTCCATTCTATGTCGAATAAATTGTATTTAAAGAGAATGAACGACTTTAAAAATATCTGGACGTTGTTTTTTCTTCTAAAATCCAAAAAGTATAATAAACAAATTTGAATTTACAGAAACAAATACATGTAAGAAAATTAAACGCATATGTTTTAATTCCTTTAAGTTGGTCAATTGTAAAGATAAAAGTTTTATTATTAATAAATATGTTATAGACTTGAGAACGTTATTTATTTCTCATAATTTCATTTTCATTATGCTAATATTAATGAATTGTTAGAATTGAGAATGAATTACGTTTCATTCTCTTTATGTTAACGTTGATGGATTATTACATTTGAGAATGAATTACAATCTCATGGATTTGTTCTTTTACGTTGATGGAAGGTTAAAATTAAGATTAATGAAATACGGTCTTCTCTCCACCTATAAATATCAACACTTGTCCATCACAATTGTTGTAGAATGAATATGGAGAATTAAGCTTAAAGAAGTAAAATTAAATTTATAGGCAAAGAAAGAGAACCCTATTTCTTCAATTGAAACAATAGCTGAAACTCTTCAACTTCAACAACCATCCTTTGTTGAATCAAAAACTTCTTAAATCACGATGTTAGGACGTGTGTTTTAATTTGATTAATGTTCAATTATATTTTATGATAATCATGTTATTCAAGATTTTAGGATTCATGTTATTCAACCAATTTTCTTGGAAGATTCGGTTGTGAGTGGCCTAGGGACTCTCGGGAAAAATTGAAGGGTTTTATGAGAAATTTTTGAAGGAAAAAAGCTTGTAGGAGGTTGAAGGCCAAATGTGAGAAGGTTTTGTTTAGCGTCACTAACTGACCAATAGGAAGATATTGGTTATAAGATTTGGAATAGTTTAGTTTAAAAAGAAATTATAACTAAGCAAAAATGATAAGATATGTGTCACTAAGAATCCATTAGGGAAATCCAATATTGAAATTTGGAGGTGCCTCAAAAGGTTAGCTCTAATGTAAATTAAGGTTTGATTATCTAATTAATCAAAGTTTAAAAGGTGGGGATCTAGCCTTTATCGATGACCATAGTCTTCGAAATTGTAATTAATTTGTGTGTCTTGCGTGTGGGGCTGCCAAAACATCCCCTTCTCCTTAAATTAAATTGAACCATATGTTCTTCTTCTTTCTTTTTTTTTTTTTTAATTATTATTTTTATTTGGGAAATGGTATTAAATGTCTAAAATTAGGAACTATCTCAAGTGATTGTCTACACTTTTTTTGTGTTTAAATGCATGTCTAAACTAAAATTTATGAAGTGAGATAAATTAATTCTACCTATACTACCCTTATCACATATTTACTGAAAAATTAAAGAAAAACAATTAAAAAAAGATAAATTCACTTGATTGACTCACCATCTCATGAATCAAGGGGAAAATAATTGTAGAAAATGATTTTTTTTAAATATTAATAATTTTGGCCAACTAATTATCCCATTCATTTAGGAATAATCAACTACCATATCTAAAAATCAATATATTTCATCACATTTGATCAACAATTCAATATTGAACACATTTTTTTCTCATTTTTTGTCTGTGTTTTTCACAATTTGGAGGTGATCACTTCTTCTTCTTTCCTTTTTTATTTTTATTTTTTTTCTCCCTTTCACATGATCCAAAACTTGTTGTCAATGGAAACAAATTCATAATATCATTGCATTCGATGGACGTTCGGACTCGAGCAATGTGTACTCAAATTAGCATGGTGTCTCTGATTGATATGGTCAATTGGTGCACGATACCTCAACTTTTTTTATCCATCAACGCGACTTGAAGTCAATGAGGGTTCCAAAATTTAAAGTCTATGCATTTACAAATTGAGGTCTGCCAAAAGTAAGGTTATAGATTTAGCAACGGGCTGAATACCAACTGTTGCATCATAGCTGAAATCACAACTATATATGCGTACAGATACGTACAGTCCAGACACACTGCTAGGTCAAAGTGCGAGGTACAATGTTTCCAAACAAGGACGATTTGAAGGAAGCATTCTGTAAGTTCGCATTGAGCACAAGCTTCCAGTTTAGTACCATAAAGTCTAGTAAGTCATAGTTTACGTACTGCATTCATGCGTCTGTCTATAGGGGACAACAACCTTTGGATGGTTAGGAAGTTCACCGACTCTCACACGTGCCCTTGAACACATGATGGGAATGCCACAAGACTCATACGTCTTCCTATCAAAATTTGCTGGCAACTTAATTGAAAAGAACTCAGGTAAAACTGGTTGTATACGAGTACGTACAGTCGCATGATAAGGTAAAAAAAATAAGGTAAAACTGGTTTCTTTGTTGAATACGTGAAAACTGGTTTCGGCGGCATGGAGATGGGGTTGTATGTTTCATACGTACGTACATACAATAAGGTAAAAAATTAAAATTAAAATTTGTATTTTCATCCATTTTTGTTTTAAATTTTTGTCTAAACGAAAAGTTCATATTGGTTGGGATTCTGTTAGAAGTTTATTTCATATTTAAATTTCAATTCCTTTTAAATTTTGAATGGTTGTTACAATAGTTCATATTTAATTTTTGTAACAATACATACAAAACTAAATTAATTTAAAGTCCAGGGTATATTAGTCCATTTTATATTTAATTATTTAGAGTTTACTTCTTAAATAAAAAAATAGACATGCATTCAAATACAAAAAAGTGGTAGACATTTACTTGAGTTAGTTTCTTAAATTAGACATTTGCCAAGTTTTCCCTTTTTATTTTTATGTAGACCCATATGTTCTTTGTGGGGGTGGTACGTGTGAAGCTACACCTAAAATGTGTGAAAAATATTTTGATGCGCTTAGCATTCACTCAGAACACATGCAAGTATACATGGTCCTTCGTAGTCAAGTGATAAGTAAAAG